>CM077229.1:16391168-16438668 GCA_039654775.1 Spinibarbus caldwelli | reverse complement strand
TGACAAAAATACCTAGATTGCCTTCCCATTAAATGTTAATGTTGTTATCATCCAACTATAACTTATAGAGTGGCGGCGTAACATGATACAATGGAACAGTGTTTCCTTTTGCTTCAGTTCATAGGCTGAAGTGCTCATTAGTGCTATTTTCAGAAATGAACCTGTGGACAATAAATGAAACTTCTGCTATCATTTGCTTTAAACCTGTATGACTTTCTGTCATCTGTGAAACATAACAGAAGATATTTTGATAAATTTCTTGGTGTTTTTTGTCTATACACTCTTAAGCCCTATTCGGACGGGACTAGTTTTACAGGGGGTCATTAGAGAAATTTGTGTTTCACATCACTTGGTGATTTTAATCCCGTCTGAATCTGCCATGTCTGTGTTTTTCTCACACAACCTCTGTAATAATTCCAGAGCAAATTACCTACTGTTTTTCAGCAAACTCAGTAATCCTCTGAGAAAACTAATCCCATCCGAATGCGATGTCTGTGATTGCCGGTGATTTTTTTGTTCACAACGCGTTTCCTTGTGTGTTTTGGCCAACGTGAATTACCGTAGACGCTCTTACCGCACGCACGTTTGATTTATTTGCAAAAAAAATAAAAAATAAATAATAATAAAATCAAGAGCCAGATCACGTAAACTGTTAAGACTGGCTATTGTAATATCAGCATCAGGTAAAGTTACTCATGTTCATTTCTGCACTCAATTACATGTTTTAATTACATATGTAAGCCTACCTTTATGAAAATTAAACACGGGTTTACTTACAAATAAATAACTAAAGTAAAACTAAAGTAATCACACATTAACATGGTTTTGCTATACTAGCCATATAGCTTCACCATGGTATTTGTAGTAAAACTGTGATTATACTAATGGTAATCAATCCGAATAACTATACACAATGCACGCATACAGAGCGCGTGATCTCTGAAACACCCAGGTGTACAAAACAGACCCTCCCACCTCTGTAATAAACACGGAGATGTTAGTCTTGTCCGAATTGGTAGATGAAAATCGCAGACGTCAGGTGATGATAATCGAAACTCAAACGTAGTTTAGAAAACTAGTCCCGTCCGAATAGGGCTTTAGAAAAAAGGTACAAAGCTGTCACTAGGGCAGTACCTAAAGGTACAAAAGCTAAAAGGTACATTAGGTTTACCCCAAATATGTTTGTGTTCTACAGTTGAAAGTCATACAGGTTTGAAACAGCATGAGGGTGAGTAAATGATGACCGAATTTTCTATTTTGGGTGAACTATCCCTTTAAATACGGACATTCTTTGATAAAGGCTGAATGATGTTGTGGTCTCTATGTAAGATGCAATAGGTCATAAAAGTACATTGTCCTAGTTTTTGGTTACCTCACAACCCTGGTCCTCAACTGGTTTTCTCTATTCAATGTTAAACTCCTATTATTAGTAGCTAAGTCAGAGCTGACCCAGAAGCGGCTCTGCCAAACCCACCGGATTCCACATTTTATATTTTTCATCCATGTCCTCTGGAGCAGAACATCTCCTTCAGATCTGTCAGAATATTTCCTCTAAGCTCTAAATGGAGGTCTCACTCCCTAAGGTGCAAATTCTCAATCCATTATGCTGTATGAGCTGTATCCGGGTGGCAGGCTGTGGACGTGGGAATGCCAACAGCCATCTTGCAGTAGCTCCACCAGGGTTATTGTTTCAGAAAACTGGGTTCCTGTGGCCTATGGGGGAATTGGCCAGCCACAGTGGTGGTTTTCTCATGAAAAACAAACATTAAAGGCATTCTGTCTCTTTTTCTCCATTTTTCTTTCTGTCTCTATTTTTTTCTTCTCTCTTTTTTTGTAACTCTGGGATTTTTATTGCTCATTCATGCTTATTGATTCTTTATTGTAGCTTTAGGCATCTTATTGTCAAGGTGGTACATCTACAACTGCAGAGGATGACCAGTTCTACTATGGAAATTACACTACTACTATGGCAGGCTGAGAAATTACCTAGCAACATTATCATGGCATTATTAATATTTTTAATTAAAGAAACAGAAATGATTCTATGCAAACACTTTCAGAAAAACATTATAGAACATCTACACAAAACTTGTAACAAACAGGAGGAAAAAATACACAAACAAGAAAAATAAATGAATGATGAAAAAAGATTTTTTTCAGTAAGATTTTTTTTTTTTTTTTTTTAAGAATTTTCTTATACTCATCAAGGCTGTATCTATTTGCTCAAAAAATAAGAAAAAAAAAAACTAATTTTGTGAAATATTATTGCAATTTAAAACAAAAAATTTCTATTTTAATATACGTTAAAATATAATTTGTTCCTGTGAAGCAAAGCTGAATTTTCAGCACCATTACTCCAGTCTTCAGTGTCACATGATCATTCAGAAATCATTCTAATATGCTGATTTATAAACAGTGTTGGAAACTGTGCTGCTTAATATTTTTTGGGACCTGTGATATTTTTTCAAGATTCTTTGATAAATAAAAATTTAAAGGGGTGGTTGACTGTTTTTTTTCTTCTAGGTTTGTGTTTATAGGGTGCGGTCTAACGTGTTAATGCTTCGTTTTTTAAAAAACACATTATTTTTCACATAATTTACCTTTATTCCACACCACTCTTCTCGTCCCTTCTCTGATAAACGTGCTGATCATTTCCTGCTTTTATGAAGCCCCTCTCTCAGAAATACGCGATTGGTTAGGTGCCCCAGTGTGTTGTGATTGGCTAATCCGCCTCTAGTGCGCGTCTGAACGTCCCGCCCCTCAGCTCAGCGGCATGTGCTCCGGTTGTATTGTAAACAATGACGTCATCTATATTTCTTATCAATTTGAACCCAATTGAGAGGCAGAGGATATTAGTGAAGAGGATTGTGCAGAACCTGTGCAAGCACGGCTCTTAATGGTATGTTTTTTTTTTTTTTTGTTATCTCATACTTTTAGATACGCTGTTATTTGTAAATGCTACTGCTTCTGTTAGCTTTTAATATACGGTTTTTATCATGATTAAAGCTTTAAAACAGTACAGCAACAGCACGCACATCCATGTATAATGCTTCTCATAGCTATGTGAAAATAAGTGTATTCACTGAGCTGATGATCTGAATGAGAGAGAGAGATGCAAAGAGGACGTGAGGAACAGGTTTGAGAACTGCTGCTTTAGAACATTGATTTTGAAAGTTGTGTATCCATTCATTAGAAGACAGAATCGCGATTCATATATGAATAGATTTTTACGCCCTAGTTTTTTCTTCCTCTTCTCTAAAGCAGCACAGCATGGCCTCGCCCCCTTTGCTGCGTGTTCCCGGGGGCGGGATTTATCTAGGTTCATGACATAACGAACCCCGGAAGTAACTCGTTGTAGTCCCTACGAGCCGTTTTTGTAGGCATTAAACTGCCAGAATTTTAAAAGACGATATCTCCATTTGCATTGAACTTTCAGCGCTGCAACTTTGCAGATATTGTTTATGCTCAAACAGCAACATTACACACTAACTAACGTTAAAGGTGGGGTATGTAATTTTTCAAAAACGCTATAGAAAACTGAGTCGGGGCCGAGTACCAAAACAAACTTCTAGCCAATCAGCAGTAAGGGGCGTGTCTACTCACGATGTGGAGGAGAGAGCGTTCAGTGAACAGCTGAGCCGAGCGACAGAAAGATAGAGATGGTGGATAAAAAACAAAAGAGGAAAACGTCTGCGGAACGATAAGACAAGAAGTAGGACCCGTGTAAATATACGATCAGCTTTCCAGCGCTGGAGAGAACTCAAGGAGCGGAAGGCCTGCGATCGGATGCCAAGGTTGCTTGGTCTCTACTCGATAGGTGAGTAACACCGTGTCTAACTTACACCGGACGCGCCGTGCCACAACAGCTAAAGTCTGCCTACACTGGACGCAATAAAGTGACTGTTGAAAATCATTTGAAATTTGTGTCAGCACGTCATAAATAGAATGTGGCAGCAGTTTTCTGTCGGAGATTTGTCGCGCGCGCAGCATCCAGTGTAGACAGCATCACTGATTATAATGACTTCTATAGTATTTTGTCGCGCCGCTCGCATCCGGTGTAGACACGGTTTAACATTGATTTTGCTTTGTTTTACAGAACTAATCGTTGCCTGGGTTGCGTATGCTACGTATGCGTGAGGCGGAGCTATCAAGATAGGGGCGAGACCGTTTTGGGGTAGGGGCGTGTTTGTTTTGTTGATTTCAATTATCAACATTGGCTTCCAGAAATCGCTTACCCCACCTTTAAAAAAGTGAAATCACAATCAACCACCCCTTTAAAAAGAACAATGTTTATTCAAAATAGAAATTTTGTGTTACAATATACACTACTATTCAAAAGTTTGAGGTCAGTAAATTTTTTTTTTTTTTTTTAAAGCAATTAATAATTTTTATTTTTATGTTTTAATTTTTATGTTAAATGGATAAAATGTGATAGTAAAGACTTATATTGTTATAAAATATTTCTATTTTGAATAAATGCTGTTCTTTTTAACTTTTCATTCAACTTTTCATTCATCAAAAAGTATCACAGGTTCCAAAAAATATTAAACAGTACAACAGTTTCAACATTGATAATAAATCAGCACATTACCGTATTGTCCCGAATATAAGACAATGTTTTTTTCTTGGAAATACATCTGATAAAACGCGGTCGTATTCGGGGTCTAGACTTTGACATGTCAATAATACACCCACAACAATAGGTGGCGCCAAAAACGCATAAAACGAGTGTGCCATGAAATACGTGATGTAATGTGTGTTGTTAAAGATCGCGAGTGGAAACAAAAGAAAAAGAAAAGCTTACAGCGGCATGAGTTGTGACTGTCATGTTAGTCTGATGGGACCAAACTTTCTCTGTAAGTGATTTTAAAACGTAAGACAGTACACAGATTTGAAGACTACAGAAAAGATTTCACTTCTACTGTTAATACAATTTTGGTAGGCTACTATGAGATGGATAGACAATGTTATATAATTGAGATGGGCTACCTTTTATTTTTATGGTATATCAAAAAGTGTATATTTTTAAATGTGATTGCTGGTACATTTTACCAGTATTTGCCATACTTTCAAAGCAAAAAATAAAACAGTAAAAATATGCAATATGAAAATAATTTAAGAAAAAAATTTAATTCTCAGTAAAACACAAGATTTGGTTTTCAAAAAGCCTTTTTCCAAAAGGTACATCTGGAAAAAGGGGGGTCGTCTTATAACCGGGGTCGTCTTATATTCGGGACAATACGGTAGAATGATTTCTGAAGGATCATGTGACACTGAAGACTGGAGTAATGGCTGATGAAAATTCAGCGCTGCGTCACAGAAATAAATTATATTTTAAAGTATATTAAAATAGGAAACAAATATTAGAAATTGCAATAATATTTCACAATATTACTGTTTTTTCCTGTATTTTTGATAAAATAAATACAGCCTTGATGAGCATAAGAAACTCCATTAAAAACATCAAAAATCTTACTGATCCCAAACGTTTGAACGGCAGTGTATAAATTAAGTACATAAAATAAAACATTAATTAAAAACAATAAATGAATAATTAAACAAATCAGTCAAATAAAACCATTTACCAGTAGAGAAAACTAAATCTCATTAATAGTATCGCAAATAACCAAAACATTTTGGTTACACTTTATTTTAAGGTGTCCTTTTTACAGTGTAATTATACATTTAAGCATTGAGTAATTTTAATTAACAATATGTACTTAGGGTTAGGATTAGGGTTTGATTTGCATGTAATTATGCATAATTATTAGTATAGTAAGTACATGTAATGTGTAACAAGGTCAATATTTCATATATTATTTCAGGAATCTGTCACATTTCCCTAATTAATATTTATGAGAAAATACATTTCCATGTCATAACATCGTAAACAGTCCATTGAAGCTCAACCCTGCCACTTTAAAACTTGTGCTGGTGCCACAGAGAGGTTAACGGTCTTAGTAATGCTGATGAGCTAGTACAGCTGCTTTGCTAATTTACAGAGCAAGCTCTCAGCGTGTGTGTGTGTGTGTGTGTTTGTGTGTGTGTCAGCAGGTCTGATAGGTTTATGGGGAAATCTCCCCAGTCCACTCTAACAGGCCACTGCCAGGCTGTAGATAGAGATCAGCATTTCACTCCCTCATTTATACGCAAATGAGGATTGACGTCATAAGCCGACTGCCTTTGTGAATGTTCTTGTGTGTATTTACAGAAATATAAATGTGTAGAGTGGTTGTATTAGAAGGTGAAGTTATGATGAACGCATCTTTAAGTTTTGTGGGCATGTTTCGGTTGTTATTGTAAGTTTTTAAGCCTTTAAATGTGGAATGCATTAATCACTGACGTCTAATTCTCTCTCTCCCTCTCTCTGTCTCTCTGTCTAAAGCAATGTGCTCCAACCTGACCCGGACTGTTTAGGCTATTTGACTGCCTGTAGAGAGGTTTGTGTGGAAAATGTGGCGGTGTTAAACACAAATACACAGTCACACAGAGACACTCTTTAATCTCGGTACATCTTCTACTCTGTGATCCAAGCCAAACAATAGGTGTTATTCATATTGAATTACACCCTAATCAAAATGGCCATTCCACTCTTGAATTATACAAGACTTTTTTGGTCATTTTAAATAGGGATGCTAATGATTAATCAGTGTTTAATTGTTTTTAATTGTAAAAGCTTTTTGTTTGAGTAGTCAGTTTAAGAAGAATCAGCACACTTGTCCATATTATACAATCACACAAGCTGTGGCAACACAGGCACACCCTTAATTTCATTTTTTGGCTTTGCATATTCCGGTGTTAGAGCATTTCTTTATAATTAACAGTTGCATTTACTGTAGACACAGTGCTAGTGATTTCTAAAAAAAATAAATAAAAAAACCTTTCCACAAACATTTAGGCAGCACCAAGGTTTGATACTAAGAAATTTTTCTTGAGCATCAAATCAGAATATTAGAGTGAATGATCATGTGACCCTGAAGACTAATGACTGCTGAAAATTGTAAAATTATAATAGTAATTTGTAAATTGTAAGTACATTTCACATACTTTACTTTTTTTTTTACTTATTTTTGAGCAAATAAATGCAGCCTTGGTAAGCTAAAGAGACTTCTTTCCAAAATATTTTGAAAAATCCTGCCGACCCCAAACTTTTAAATAGTAGTGTATATACAGTATACACTACATGCTGCTGCTTTTGTTGGTGTTGTTGTTATTATTTGATTTAAATTTAAAGTAAAAATAAATTTTGATTAACAGTTTGGTTTTATATTTTTATTTATACTTTATAATTAATGTTAAAATAATTAATTTAATTGTTAAACATACGCTAAATACATTAAAATACAGTAAGCTGAATTTATTAAAAGGAAATACAAATACTTGCTTTTCCGAAATATATTTAATTTAGTTTTAAAGGGGTCATAAACTGAGAAACCAAAATTCCCTTGATCTTTTGACATATAAGAGGTCATTGTATTATAAAAACATCCTGTAAGTTTCAGAACTCAAAACTTTGTCTTTAGGCTAAAAACAGCTTATATAAAAACAGTAGCCTATTTGTATTGCCTTCCTTCTTATCCCAACGTTAGGAAAGAGTGGATTAAGTTTATTTTTAATGAAGTTCCAGACCGAGTCACTAAGAACTCGGTCCTTTGTTCACTTCATTTTACTGCAGATTTGTTTACAAACAAGGCACAATTCGACAGGGGATTTTCATAAAGATTGAAACTAAAAGACAATGCTGTGCTATATTGGATCCGACAACACACAAGTGTGAGTAACTGTTTTAATTACGAGATCACTATTGCTTTGTCTGTTAAACAGATCATTTGATATGAGTATATATATGCGTTTTTAACCTAAAAGTCCATCTGTGAAGGATGTAAAATGTCAAACATACTCAAGTGTTAGCCAATCATAGCAGTGGGCGTTTACTTCCGTGTCTACAATCCGCCACGCCTATTCAGATTGAGCATTTTGAAGAGGGGGGTCAAAAACAGGACAGAAAATAGCCTATTACTTGTAAATTGTTTTTTGATGTAAAAATCTTGATAACATTATAAGTTGACCTCAGAGAACAGTACAAAATAAAAAAACAGATTCGTGACCCCTTTAACAATATGCAACCTCCACATGATGATTGGAATCGCAAGCCCTGAATGTTGTCACTGAATTCTTTGAGCGGTTGTTTCTGGTGATATGTGTTTGCTAGTGAAGCAATTTCAATTATTTATGTCCTTGTATAAGGAGACACACATTTGCTGTTTGAACGACTGGTTTGACATGTACTTGTTCCGGAGATTGAGCTGCAATAATGGATTTTTCCCCTAAATGTATATTACATAGATGAGATTGAAAATTCAATTAAGTTATGATTTGAACGGTTTATGTTCAAACAGCAAAATATCACTATATTTTGACATTCTGATGACATTGTGCAAAACTCACCATCACAGCGCTGCTGTTCTAGAGGCATTGCTATGTGGTAGGGTTGTGCGACATTGACAAAAAATTATATCACTTTTTTTTCTTTTTTATTTTGTCAAGCGTGTTTTTGTTCCAGTACTGGTTAAGGCCTGTCATGGATAAATAAATGTGACACTAAAACCGCTAGTAGGTGGCAGCAAGTCCCTGTCTTAATGAGTGATTCACTGAATCATTCGTTCAAAAGATTCTTTCATAATGCTGATTGATTTCAAAATGAAGCAAGTTACTGTCTTGATGAATGGATCATTGAATCATTGACTCAGATGATTTATTCAACTGAACACTGTAGTGTTGCTCTACAAATGTTCTGATTAGGGGTGTAACGGTTCACAAAATTCACGGTTGAGTTCGATACGACACAGTGGTGTCACGGTTCGGTACGTTTTCAATACGGGGGGGCGGGGCAATTGGTTACGAGATTTATGCCGGTGAACGTCTTAATCTCAGTCAATTCACTATAAGCAGAAAGTGAAAGTAAAAATGGAATGACGGAGTAATGACGAAGCTTTCGGCATCTGACGCCGCATATTCTCTCAAAGACAAAGAGAGACGAATCTACTTCAACATATGCTGATAACGTTATAGCCTATAGCTGTTTTCATTTATTTCCTTTATATTTCTCTTGTGGCCCGTACATACTGAAAAAAAATAAGAAACGTATTTCGTGTTAAACAGGTTGTTTTTGAAAGTCGGTGCTTGAAATAAAAGCTTTTTATTTCATTGATTTTTATTGATGACTGCAGTGTTTCATTGCAGTGTCATTGTAGGTAGCCTATAGACTAATAATAGACCTGTTTTAAAAGACCTTTTAAAAAAAAAATTTAATTGAGGAGTAAATATAGCCTAATCTTATCCTCGCAGCGCATCAGTTATGCGTTAATTATTGCGGGGCAAATTAATTGTACTTTTAATTTAATAATAAAAGTAAATTCATAATAATAATAGGCCTAATAAAAATAAGAATGTAACAGGCCTACATTAATTGGAAATACCAAATCTTCTTAAGATTGCCAATACTTGATGTTTTTGACAATATCTCTGGCTATCGTCGATACAAGATCATCATCTTTCGACGCACCCCAGCAGGGGGAGGTTATCGCGGGGCAGACAGCACATTGCCTGTTACGTCGTTTGGGCTGCGTTGTTGAGCGCAGTGGCACTGATATTTAACACACTTTAAGCTTTTATTTTCCAAACGTAATAGGATTAGTCCAACGAATCGTTCGGTTTGTAATGCGTACCGAACCGAAAGCCTCGTACCGAACGGTTCAATACGAATACGCGTATCGTTTCACCACTAGGTCTGATGTTTTTTTTTTTTGTTTGTTTTTTTTTTTCTATTTTTTTTACGACAAAACAAAAAACAGACACTGTTGTGTCTAAAATGTAACTCACTCAATATTTACTTGTTTGTTAAACTTTGTATAAAATCAGTATCACATTCGTGCTTGAAATTTGGAAAAATGGCAGTCTTGCTTGTTTGATATTGTTCAACAGTGTCATATCTTATACCCATATATATATATATATATATATATATATATATATATATATATATATATATATATATATATATATATATATATCATTATTATTATAGGGGTATTCTAATTGGCTTAATCATGCAGTGAACTTTGTTTGTTTTTGTTGTTTTTGGTTGTTTTTTGAGAGACATACTCGATAAAGTCAGCTTGTATAGTTTTAAAACAACAACTACGATATTATCGTGGACGATAAATATCACACACCCCTACTATGTGGTTGCTAAGGTGTTCTGAGTTGTTTCTAGATTGTTACTAGTAGTGATTCAATAATTTCAGCAACTGAAAATACTAATAGGCCAAAACAGCAAATAGAATGAATTAAAATATGAACTAGTTTTGGAGGGCCGAAATTTTTGACTGAAACATTTAATTAGTGCTTCTCGTGTTTTGACTGTCAAGTGTCTATTTCGTGCACACAACTACAACCGGTAAACATATCAGCAGTGTTAACGCACTTCACCATGACCAAAAATTATGCTAGAGTACCTGCTGTATCTAAAACTTGTTCACCTGAATTATTGAGAGGTGACTTGTTGCCAAAAACCGTTACTACGACTGGTTTAATACACCCTAAATAGTGTAAGTTCATGCTAGATTTGGTAATTTTGGTTTTCAGCTAAAAGAAAAAAATTAATTTAGGTTTTGATTTTTCATTCAAAGAATTATTTTTGGTGCATCACCACTTGCTAGGGGGTTAGTTACTGATTCAAACCAAAAAAAAATCCAATCCCCAAATGTCTATGATCCTTTCAACTTAAGATGTAGGATTTTTTTTCTGCTTTTATCATCCGACAGGTGAAAATTGTAAGCTCGGTTTTTAAAAAAGTAATGGCACACCTCTCTTCAACACACCAAATGATTTGAGGTGTCGTTCGTATCTGTAGCATAGACTAGTGAAACAAGTTAAAAGCTTAAGATGAATTAGTATTGAACTAGAAGCGTTCATAACACTAACCCCAAGAATGTGCATTCGTAATCATCTTGGGAAACAGCACTAAATTGCTGTTAAACATGATTTAGGCAATGTATTTTGTGGAATGTTTTTGAAATGACATCTTTCTAAAAATTTACAATGAACAAAAGGTCAAAGTGATTACCACAGACACATAGAACAAATGCTCCTTTAGTCATCTTGCATTTTTTTGGTTTGTTTACTGCAGCGAGTAAAAGGATGGTGTAATTCAGTAATTGTTTCAGTTTGTCTAGGTTTGTTTACTGCTTTTTTTGAGGACATGTTTGACCTGAGGCTACAAATGGCCATTTAATTGCGCAAAATGTTTTTTTTTGTTTGGTGGATGAAAAAGAAAGATCACACAATAGGACAGAATTGCAGTCATGCAGAATGAATTTGAAGGCTTATATTCTGCTCATTGATTTGCTTTGCTCCTTTCTCTGGTTTGGAGGAAAATGAATTTGTTTTTGGTTCTCTTTTTGAAAAATCGTTCAATCTAATGTTGATTCTTATAGACAAAAAGAGAGAAGCTTTATCAAAAAGACAAATGGAACAACGAATCTTGGTGGGACAGAGAAACTCGTTTGTTGTCTCTTGTGTTTAGACCGTGCTCACGGTGCCAGATTGAAGCATTTTAGAAATCTCCACTGGCATAATTAAAAGAAATTCACCATTGTGCACATCAAGGGTTTTTCATGCTTCACTGACGCACCTCATGTCGGAATATTGTCTCTTTGATTCGTGTCCAAACATATGCTCAGAGAGTCCCTTCGCTCTCCCAGCAGAAGTCGAGCTGCCAAACCAGTGAAAGAAAGTTACGCAATATTCATAAACGTTTGTGGCAGCGACAGCATTGCTGCGAGGTCACGGTCTCCTCACTTCACCCCGCACTGTGTTTACCCATCATCCTCCTCTTCTGCTGCCGCCCCACTCGATGGGTGGTGACTCACAGACTGTGTTTTTTCAGAGCCTTATCACGGCTGACAGCGTGCTTATGTTTCACAAGACAACCCACACCTGGTTTCAAAAGCTTTTGATGTTGTATTTCCTAGGAATTAACTAACAGTTTAATACTTAGATTTTTCATAACCAGATATGAAACTTATTGGATTTGTGGTCTCTAATGTTGTACTTTGAAGACACTGTACAAGTTTAAACAGGATTTGGAAGTCTGGCATTTCGGAGAAAGTGAAAAACTGTGGCACTCATCAGCCCGCCAGTAACTGATGATTTCAATAAAGACGGGCATACAATTTACTTTGTCACTGAAATGATTTGGGATTCTGTTATTAATTATGCATATTTATACGCCTCGTTCCGACTATTTATATGTCTGCGCATGTGTGCAAACCTCACAGGGTGAGCGAAGGGACCGTTTAAAGCTTTGATCTGGGAGCAATGCGTTTTATGTGCTTTAAAGCGTCACTGCAAGGGGATTCTGCCATTCTGAATTCTCGCTCTGTAAGTAAATAGGTTTAAAGCCATCAAATAGCTTTTAATATCTGCAGAGTAATGTGAATTTAATTAGGTGCTGTTATTCTCTAACAAGCTGAGGAGATTAACCAGTTTTGAACATCGGTTTCCCTTTTAAATACTTGCTCGTCTGCCTCCAGTATCGAACCCTGTCTTACACATGTATTTAGGTAATGAAGAGAGGCTGCATAGCGTAAATCAAAGCACTCTCTGCCTCTTGATTTGCCACTTATCATTTCATCTTTTGAGGTTGTTATATCGTGCGCCTGTGGATTGAAGGAGCGCTTTCTTTCGGCTCATTACATCTCTCAGTGGGGCTACCATGTAAGGTCCACTGAGGACCCAGCTGCCTTGGAACGGCTTTCTGAGTCGCTCTTTTGTGTTTGTTTTGATTTCCACCTAAACTATGATACCAAGCCCACTTATACACAAGTAACAAGCACTGGAGTACTAGTAGATGGACAAAACAAGTTCACAGCTGAGCATCAGTTGAGCATCTTTTTCTGATGTCGTTCTTTCAGTTGCCCACGTGAAGGTTGCATAATCTCTACCTACACAGATCTATACTTATGTTGTGCAACGTGTCTGGAAGTGGCACATCTATAGCGTACAGTGGTTTCTCAGCAGTATTTCCCCTGTGTCCACACTTGAGATTGATTCGAGTGTTACCAGGACAGTGGGGCAAAGGTACAGCTTTCTCTACTGGACATCTACAGATGGACATTTCCACATGTTTTGTCAATGGGATGCAACGAATGCAGAAAAAGCATTTCAAATTGTTGAAATAAAGTTATTGCAATTTGACATCTTCAGTTAGTCACCCTACTGAGAGCTAGCTTCATGAATGTTTCATTGCACTGAGAAAGTAGGACACATTCACAATGTAGAAAACTAAAATATCCTCTCTGTTGTCAGTAGGTGTTTGGGTATTACTGCAGAATGTTTTTTGCTCAGCAGTTCTGGTTCTGTTTGGAAATCCAAAACCCTCTGATTATCATCTTTCCATCACATTACATAAATTTCTTGTAGAAATCAGCAAAGCTGATTTGTTTCCCAGAGATAAATTGTCAGGATATTGTGTTCCTGTGAGGTCTGAGGGTGGTTTTTGCTGTTTTTCTCATTTCTGCATTTCAGTTTTGAGCTCTGTGAGAGGTCAGTGACCTTTCATAGCCGTACGGACTGTTTCGGAGCGACTTGCCAGCGGTTCTGAAATAACAGGCATCAAAACCCCAAAACACAAACGCTCACATTGGCGTTCCCCCAGCCCCACCGCCATGGTCTGATGTCTGCAGCGCTACTGTGTTCTCATCAGCAGAGCGGTTGTAGACTACGCAGTTTGGCTGCTCTCCTCAGCCCATCGTCGTCCCAGCAAGTGGTTGACTTCCCACCACACAGATGTAATCTCTCTAGCAAATTATCATATCTGGTGGCTGGGGGAGGAAACATGATATTTTTTTGTAGCATCTGCTGCTTCTCTTTCCCAACCAGTCCACGACAAGCACATAAAGAGCTAAAGCAAACCCTCAGAATTGGAAGCTCTCAG
The DNA here is from genome assembly GCA_039654775.1 of Spinibarbus caldwelli. Lineage (NCBI taxonomy): Eukaryota > Metazoa > Chordata > Actinopteri > Cypriniformes > Cyprinidae > Spinibarbus > Spinibarbus caldwelli. The sequence goes on along the minus strand of CM077229.1, from coordinate 16,424,669 downwards.
TGTTGGTGATGTTACATGCGACCTTCTGGTTCCCGAAGGAGCTTTATGTCACCATGGTGCCCTTGGGCCTGTAATCCATCAAATCCCAAAGTGGGACTGAGTTCTGCGATATTCTCCTTTCATTAGCTAGCTTGAAGGAATTTGAGGCTTTGGGTTGCTTCTTAAATAAATGAACATATCTTTGAGCTTAAGAAGCTAATCTGGCCTTTTGGTTTGAAAGCTCTTTGTTTTCTCTCTGCTGTATGTTCCTGGATTCTCAGCTTCTGTTATTCTTCAGATTCTGGAAGTACAGAGGAAATGAAAGGAGAAATGGTGAGCTGGATGTGTAAGAGGACTTTGTTTTTGTATGGATTGTCAATCACAGTGACAGGGTTTCAACAATGGCAGTACTGTGCACAGACAGATTTTTGAGCTTTGTTCAAGAGACATGACCAAAAGCACATCTAAAAAAAGTGCACTCAGTACTTTTTCTCAAAGAAATAAAAAGTACTTTTGAAAAATGTATTTACAACAGTAGGGTTAAGCAATATTTACCAAAAAAAATTATGATATCTCGTTATTTTCTGGGGTTTTGTCGATAATAATTTACAATATTTTGCTGGGTTAGTTCACAGCAGTGAAAGAAATTGATGAGATTAATGTTTTTAAAATAATATAAATAAATACAAATTTAGTATTATTAATATTAAACATTAAGAAATATATAAAACATAAAAACCACTGTGTGTTGCTTGAAGATGGACAATGCTTCTGTTCTGCATTTGTTTGGATTATTTTATATTCAAAACAGTTTAACAAACAAGAAGTTAATATTAAGTGACACTGTTGTCAACATTGTCTGTTTTTGCTCTGTTGAATAATATCAGTATAACATTTGCAATCATGCTGATAAACAGGAAAACAGAATACTTGCTTTTGTGATATTACTTGTGATATTACTTGACTGTATATATGAAAAAAGCAAGCACTCATATAGGGCCATTTTTTGCCCCATATCTTGACATTTGGGAGCATTCTAATAGGATCCAGGATTCACATTTTTGAATGATTTTGCGATGAAAATGACTGATTTTGTTGTGATAATTTCCAGAAATTTGCGCAAAAATGTGCAATGTTTTTTAATAATTAATATGTATTATGTTAGATGCACAATATTCATGCATGACAAAGAACAAACAAAATCAAAAGAATAACAAAGAAACAAATGATAACAGGACAAATAACTACAACAAGATACAGGTTCAAACAGTGCTTTATATTTTTGTTGCTGCTGTTGTTGTTTTTTTTCATTAATATTGACAATACTACAGTAGACCTACAGTAATGCATAATTATTTTAGTAATTCAATACTAACACATGTCCCAAACGTACCCGCCCCCCCCCCCCCCAAATGGTTTGTTCACTTAAGACATAACCAATTATGTTTGAATACTCACCAAAATTGATGTTTTGGTAAGCACAAAGCATGTGAAACAGAAATCAGCATTCAGACCAAATAACTGAATTGAGTTCTTTTTCGTGGTTTACCGTGCTTTTTATTACTATCAAGATACTTTTTATTTTGTCATTCATCCAAGTTTCTTAATCATTCTAACATGTTAATAACTTTAAACTACTGCCCACTGCAGCTGTGTGGATGTAAGCCACATAGCCTGATATAAACAAAATCTCTGTCGATTTGACACGTATCGTCATACCACCCGGTCATATAAAACAATAACTTTTAAATAACTTTGCTTACTTCATTTTGTTTGTGTCCAGCAGTCGTCTATCTCACACATCGTTAACTCCTTGCGTTTGATTCCACAGACAGGTCCATATGTTGCAGATGTTTGCTCCTGTTGAGATGGTAGTCAATAGTAGAATTTCAGAATAGTAGAATTTGTCATCCGTGATTTATTACAAGGACTACAGAACAACTTGGCACATGGAAATTGTTCCAATGACGTTGATTAAAGAAAAATAAGGTTTCTGTTTATTGGTTCATTCTCAGTTTTTTTCTTTGTGTCTTTCAGTTCAGAAACGTAAAAGTTTGATCTTAAGGAAAAACCAAGAACATTGGAAATCGTTTATCCTGGGGTTTCAAGTTACATAACAAAATTTGATTGCAGCCTTCTGTTGTTCAGGAGTAATGAAATGCTCCGTACTGGAATAGATTAACGTCATACTTCAGAGCAGGATGTCTCAGTTTGTTGCCAGAGGAATGTGTCTGCTGCTTTAACACCTTGTCTGCCCAGTTAGAAGGTGGTTTATGCTCTGAAATTGCTTCTGAATTGTGCAGTCTTCCCTGGAAGGATAACCGAAGAGGTGCCTCCAATTCTCGGTGCCTCAAAATTCATCTACTTTAAAATTTAAAATTTTAGTTTTTTTTTCAAACCTCTCACTATAACATTTTTGACATGATCTATATAGAAATTGTCAAAAATCCCATGAATACTTTGTACACATGAGAGAGTGTTGTATATGTGCAGCCTTTTTTGGTGTCAGATGTGAGTTATGTAGCGGCAAAATGGGCATTGTAAGGCTGAAAGCCGGACACTCTAACTCAACATTACGGCTGCTCGCAGTGCGAGGTATCCATTCATTCTCACACAGTAACTGACCGCAGCATCACAGGGTTTCTGTGACTCTTTTGATAGCTCTATGAAACCCGAATAGTCCCAGCGCTGAGCTCCTCTGAATACACCCGCGTTCCACAGCCAAGAAACCCAGCACCAGAGGCCAAGAAACCTGCGAGCGCTTCACAAAGGAGCCGAGCCTGAATGCGATTGGCTCCGGGAATGGATGGCTCTTTCGGTGAGATAAACCCAATCAAAGAAAGCGTGAACAGATGGTTTTCTCTTCCTTAAGCATCGTAAGGTTTTACTGGCTTGGGTGTCCCTTCCAAGACATCTCTACCTCATTGTTGGGCCTTTGTCATCAGGAACCACTACTGCCACAATGAGCTACTGTCCAGCTTGATGGGTTGGGATTTTCTCTGGATTTCGGGAGAGAGGTAAAGCCAAGACCAAGAACACAACAAGCAACTCGGCAGGCTAAATGAGACACACTTGTGTTTGCCATCAGTGTTATTGTGTAGCTTGATGTGCGTTTAGCAGGGTGGGTCAGGTTGACATTAGATCCCATTTAGAAAGTGTCTGAAAACTTGCTGTCTTGCTGGGCAGTCAGTCAGTGACTAAGTGGGCAGTATTTTATGTATAAAGGTACCTGCTAAGGAGGTTTTAGACAGGCTTCTAAGGGACTTAAAACAAATTTAAATGAGCTTTAGGCAATACCATTTTAAATAATTAATAAAAAAAAAATTAAAATAAAGAAATGATCAATTTTAATACTTTTTTTCAGCAATTACTGTATGCATTAAATTTATTAAATGCGACCGTACATTTATGATGATACAAAAGGTTTCTATTGCAAATAAATGCTGTTCTTATGAACATTCTGTTCATCAAAGAATCATGGATCACAGTTTCCACAAAAATAGCTTTTGTTTTTTTTAAGAATTATTATTATTTTTTTTTTTATCATGATAGTGTAAAAAAAAAAAAATTTCTTGAGCACCAAATCAATATATATTACAATGATTTCTGAAGGATCATGTGACACTGAAGAGCAGAGAAATGGCTTCTAAAAATTTGGCTTTACCATCACAGGAATTTATATAAAAATTCTTGTTCATAGTAGAATAATATTTCACAATATTGCTGTTTTACTGTATTTTGATCAAATAAATGCAGCCTTAGTGTGGATAAGATTCAAAAACGTAAAAAAAAAGTCTTACCAACTTTATAGTTTTAATCAGTGGTGATTAAGGGTCATACAAATATGTTCATAATATATGGATTTATAAATGTACAATTATAAATAAACTTACTTGTGCCATTCTTTCAGACACAATTTTTATTTTTGCAACTACAATGGAAAAATGTGCAGTAAAATAAAACTAGAGAATCCCTACAGATCTTTATTACTGTGTGTTAAGGTCAAAGTAAAAAAAAAAAAATAATAACATTTTTTAAAGTGTTTTTTTTAACTTAAGGATTAGGATTACTGAACACTTATGTATGTATTCAAGATGTATAGACAATATACATCTTGCCTACAGACAGGAGGTTAAGGAGCTGGCTGTCTGGTGCAGTCTTAACAACCTGGAGCTCAACACGCTCAAAACTGTGGAGATGATCGTGGACTTCAGGAGGAACCCCTCTGCACTCCCCCCACTCACCATCATGAACAGCACTGTGACTGCAGTGGAGTCATTCAGATTCCTGGGCACCACCATCTCCCAGGACCTGAAGTGGGACAATCACATAGACTCCATTGTGAAAAAGGCCCAGCAGAGGTTGTACTTCCTTCGCCAGCTGAAGAAGTTCAACCTACCACAGGACTTGCTGAATCAGTTCTACTCCGCCATCATTGAATCCGTCCTCTGCACTTCAATAACTGTCTGGTTCAGCTCAGCTACCAAATCTGACCTCAGAAGACTACAGAGGGTAGTCCGGACTGCTGAGCGAATCATTGGTACAACCCTCCCCACTCTCCAAGAACTGTACTCATCCAGAGTGAGCAAAAGGGCTGGCAAAATCACTCTGGACCCCTCACATCCAGCACACTCCCTCTTTGAACTGTTACCGTCTGGTCGACGCTACAGAGCTCTGAGCACCAGAACGACCAGACACAGGAACAGTTTCTTCCCTCAGGCAATCCATCTCATGAACACTTGACATTAAAAGTGGAACACACAACACTATTATAAATTATTTATTCAACACACATACTTATTTTTTTCATTTCAGATTTGCACATATTAGACCTGTACACCATAATTGTCTATATATTGTGTTTTTGCTATTTGTACATTGCCTATTTGTAAATTATTCTTTTATTATCTGTGCCCTGTCCTGTTGCTGTCTTTCTGTTGCACTGTAGAGCTTCTGTCACAAAAACAAATTCCTCGTATGTGTAAGCATACCTGGCCAAAAAAGCTCATTCTGATTCTGATTCTATATTTGGTTACACCACATGACATTTTTAAGGTCTTAAAAAAACAAAAACAAACAAACAACAACAAAAAAACTTTTAGTAACACTTAAAGCCTTTATGTATAATGCATTATAAAGGGTTATTAAAGGGTATAATGCATTGTAATTATTCATAATGTGTGTTGTAATATATTTTATCTTGTCATAAATAATTTCTTGTCATAAATAATTATAACCGAATTTAAAATGCATAGTGTAACAATGAATTAATAAGTCTTATAATGTATTAACTGTGGTTACAATTATTCATGAGATTGTACAGTGCATTATAAGGTGCATAACAAGGCATAATTAATGCAGTAAAACTACATTTATTTATTATACATTTATTATACATAAAGGCTTTAAGTAAAGTGTTACCAAACTTTTATTTAAAATTGTATCAAAGATTTTTAAAACCATATAAAACCAACATAAAAGAGAGAGAGGAGTGCTTAGTTGCTTCCTAGAGGAAGCTCTTCCAGCTCTCAGTAGCCCATTAAATCATAGTGTTACATGTTAACCCGTCCCATTGCTATATGTGCTCCCACTTACCAGGTCATTGTTGGACCATGAGTCAGCAGTTCTCTAAACCTGCTGAGTGCCAGGCTCATTAAACTCAAAAAAAGAATAAACCAAGTGAAGGAATAGGAAAAGATTTCCAAAAAAGGGAGGGGAGGGAAAATAATTGAAAGAATGTGGAGGATAAGGGGGGTATATGACTCACTGCTAGCGTGCACTCTGCCCTCTCGCCGCAGCACGGTCTGGTCTCTGAGCATGACTGAAGTGTGTGCTTATGGAGGAAGAACATGCTGCTGTGCTCAGTGTGAAGCAGAACTACTGGCAGCTACTGAAACCAGAAGAGAATTAAAGAACCACAAATGAAGAGCTTGAAACCATAGCACAGTGACAAAGCAGTATTTGTCATCTAAGTGGTTAAAAGAAGATAATAGTTCTTGGTGATTGACTAAACAGCAGTTGTGCTTCCTGCTGCTAGCATAAACCCTGCACAGCTTGTCCACGATTAGCATTCATGTTCGTTTGTTCATATTCTACACTCTTAACGTGCATTCAAGGATGATTACTATATTGTTGGAATGATTTCAGAACAATTTTCAGTTGATGATAGATAAAACATTGACAACCAATCAGAATCCACCTGACCTTAAAAAGCTTGAGCGTTTGAAGTGGCAGGTGACTAAACTGCAGTGCACTGATGTAGACATCCGTATAGTTATATTTATAGTTATTGTTCTTGGAGGGAACTGGGCCCGGTTGCATGAAAGTCCTTAAGTAATTTGACTTAGGGGTATCCCTGAGGGGGAAAAATTCATTGAGGTAAGGGATTTCTTTAAGAGCGTTGCAACAAACGTCTTAACTGTCACCCTTACCTAAGTGTTTATACTAAAGTTTCACGGTAGTTTCTGGCCACATACGGCAATGGGTGCCGCGGTTGCTATAGTTACCACATCTCACAATAAACATTTATGACAATAAACGTTGAACATACCGAAATACAAACCTAACCAACTAAAACACGAACAAACATTAAATAAATGAGCGCTGCCTGTTTCTGCGCTGCTTTATGTACAGTCGTTAACGAGGAAACTGCTTTGTATCTGCAGTTAAAGTGCCTCCTGCTGACCAATGATGGAAAATTTACCAAATGTGAAAATTAACACGTTTTGACGCTGCAAACATGCAGAGTTGTAAATGTGAACAGGTGGATCGACAAGAAGATAATGCATTATAAAAATCTAAACAATTAAGACATACATTACATTTATGTTATTTAATTAATGTAATAATTGATTAATCATAATTGTTTAAATTAATATAACCTAATAATTGATACAACTTAAAAAATTATATGAAAATTTTTGTTTTGTGAAAACTTGTAAGTCATGCTTTTTACACTTATTTTACAGTTTAAAGGGTTAGTTCACCCAAAAATGAAAATTCTGTCATCATTTACTCACCCTCAAGTAGTTCCAAACCTGTATGAATTTCTTTGTTCAGACGAACACAAAGGAAGATATTTTGAAGAAAGTTTGTAACCAGGCTGTTTTGGGGCACCATTGACTTCCATAGTAGGAAAAAAAAAATACTATGGAAGTCAATGCTGCCCCAGAACTGCTCTGTTTCCCAGATTCTTCGGACTATCTTCCTTTGTGTTCAGCAGAACAAAGACATTCATACAAGTTTGGAACTACTTGAGATAAATGATGACAGAATTTTCATTTTTGGGTGAACTAACCCTTTAATATGTTGCCATAGTCATTGCCCTACTACGCCCTATATGATATTTTATTTGTGCAGGTCTTAAAAAATGTCTTAAGTCTTACATTTGAGCTTAAAAATCCTCTAGATACTGAGTTTAAGATGACTTAAGGGAGCTGTTTTGGTCCCTTAAATTTATCAAGGTGAAATAGGACTTTGTAGCAACGCTTAAGGGAACACTTCGATAATTAAGGGGAATACTTAATGACAGCCTCTTAAGGTTCCTTAAGTTGACCCTTAGGATTTTTCTTGCAACCCAATTTTCACTAAGGGTTCCCTTAACCTTATAACTAAGGGATTTCTTAGATTAAGGGCTTTCATGCAACCGGGCCCAGGCCTTTATGCTAATTGTAAAACCACTATCAACACACCCTCATTGCAATTTTTAACTATTTTACATTTTGGCAAATTTGTGGCTAATTCATTAGAATCAGTGTTTTCCAACCTGATCTCATGACAAATGTATCTGTGGGAACTTTTTCGCAAGACGCGAAATACGTACAGCCATGTACGTTTCATGACACATTTGATGTGAAATGTCCACTGAGTGTCGCTAAAAGAGTATTAGTTTTTTTTTTTCCCCGGGACAGATGAATGTACATATGGTATGTTTTATGTGACGTTGGTTTTGTGCGTGTCACCGCAGTTCTGACTTGAAATGTCCGTTGAGTGGTGCTATAGCTTTAATGCTCCGTGGCATTTTAAAATAACGTACCATCTGCACTACACCTAAACCTACCCGATAGCATGAACAAAAGTGAATATGACATAAAATTCAATGCAATCGCAAGCATGCTGTTTTAGCTCTTTCATCGTGAGTCATGTTTTTCACGAGATTCGTACCCAAGGATTCCGCATCCTAAGTCCAATTCCGTGCCGGCTGAGCTACCGTGCAAGCTTATGTCTCGAAAGCGAAACATATGGAGCTGTAATGTGCTCTTTGCTTTACCGCCTCGTGTTAATTTCTGTTGGAAACTGCAGTGATATGTACTTATTGGTACGTATTTCGTGTCTTGCGAAAAAGTTCCCACAGGTACGTTTTCGACATGAGATCAGGTAGACGTTTTCATACAATCCTCACTGAATGGTTAGGTTTAGTGGTAGAGTTTGGGGTGGACCTTCTTGTTTACTTTTTTCTAAAAAATAATACATTCTTGTACAAGTTAAATTGTCCTAACTCATACAAAATCGCCACTTCATAAAATTGTTACATTTTTCTTATGAGATCAGGTTATCCTAATCACCATTCTACCTTGGCTTCAGTTCACTAGTCGAATATTGATATTGATTTGCGTTACGAAAAAGATGTTGGATGTATTTTGCTTTAAAGCTATCCATTGTTCAAGAATTTAACCATTACGTTTTCTTTTTGGTGAACTAGATGCCCATAAACTACCAAAAGTTTCCCAGCTTTTGAGGGGGTCTCTCATACTGCTTTAAGTCACATATTTGGGAGACTGCACACTGTTGACGCCACTATTCTGTTTGTAGTGACTAAACACTCACCTCCCTAGTCAAATATAGGCAAGAATAAACCGTGAAGTCAGTAATGGGAAGCAGTCTCACTGTGTTTACCAATGCATCAGGAGAACTTGTGTCTGGATAAACGTTGAGAGATAACCAGCCTCATCTGGTCAGTAGCCCCTCCGAGGGTTATTTAACACCAAATACCCTCTTTTAGCCCTCGAGGTGGAACGAGGAATCGGCTGATTAAGAATTAACTCTGCTTGACTATAACCCTTAAACCTGTAGAAGGGTTCTGTAGGGATATTTATGGCTTCCTGTGGTCGTGAAGATTCCTAATTCATAATAACAAGCATTTGGGCTGTGTTTGTTCAAGCAGCTGTTTATCCTTGATTGTAAACAAATGTGATATGTAGTTGTAAAGGCTTTGTCACAGTGATTCTTAGCCCACCATGGTCATTCGAAACGGTCACAATGGAATATTCTGCTGCTTGTCTCAAGTTCACTTCAGAGCCCTGGTTGTTTCTTCATCCATATAATGTGCATCTTCTACATGACAAATATAGCAAAACATCAAGCAGCTATTAGGCGTGAGGAATTGGAGGCATGTAATTAGCCAATTCTCCATATGACTGGAAAATTACAGAGTGGAGCTTGTGATCAGCAAATTTCATGCATTCATAATATTTTGCAGTATTTTTATTGGGTGCTGCAAAGCGGTTTTCTGACTGTCAATCGTCTCTGTAGAGGTACAAAGAATATAAGAGGTCAATATAAGAGTGCTGATGTTAAGGACCAGAATTAAAGTCATCATTGACTCAATGTTGTTCCAAATCTGTATGTCTGTCTTTTTTCTGTGGAACATAAATGGAAATATGTAGCAGATCATCTAAGCTGCTTTTTTCCGTATAATGAAAGTGGATAGGGACCAGGGACAGTCGTAGTCGCCATTGGCTTTGATTTTGTGCAAAAGAGCAGCTTGGACATTCTGCTTGTTAAACTCTTTGTGTTCCTATAGCAGGATAGTTTTTGGATAAACTAATCTTTAAAAACTGCTGTGTTTATAAAGCAAAGGAAACTTAAAAATAACCTTTTGTGTGAGTCACACCGTGCTCTGAATCAGATTGGACAAATGGTGGGCTGTTTCTGCTATGAGTTTGACATGCTAGATGTTTTTCGTTAAAGTAGAGTCATAGTGATAAAATCAGATTACTTATTGTCTGCTTTTGAGTGACTTTAGTAGAATTTAGCCTACCACAGCCATGCAAAGTTCTGCAGCTAGAGAGTCTTGAAATTCAATTCAGGCTTTCAAATAATTGCATCAGTCTGTGGATGACTGTTGAATAAAATGCTTACTCTTTGACCAACCGAACGGGCAGCAGAGAGAATTGTAACCTTGAAATAATGATTTTTGTTTGTTTTTATGCTGACAATATCACCTCAATGAACACTCCATTTACAAGACTAATAATAACAATACTTTTTAAATAAATCACCACTACTTTAATGGCAACAATATTCCTAAATATCAACTGCTCTGTCAGAGATTTGGAAGTCCTGATTGTGAGATGCCACCTGTCTCTACCAATTTTTCCTTCATCATTTAAGGGTTAGTTCACCCCAGAATTTTAATTGTCGTCATTTACTCCTCGATGATCCAGACCTTTATGACTGACTTTTTTCTTTGGAACATAAAAGAAGATTTTTTTGATAAATATTTTGAATGTAATAGGGTCCAAAACAACACTGGTTCCCTCTGATTTTCATGGTATGGACTTAAAAAAAAAGAAAAAAAGTGAAACAATATTTTTGGTAAAATTCATGGTTTAATTCATGTTCATAGATCTAACATACTGGAACTGTACACAAAATGGTTGTGTGATTTAATGACATATGTGACCCTGGACCACAAAACCAGTCTTAAGTCGCTGGGGTATATTTGTAGCAATATCCAAAAATACATTGTATGGGTTAAAATTATAAATTTTTCTTTTATGCCAAAAATCATTAGGACATTAAGTAAATATCATGTTCCATGAAGATATTTTGTAAAATTATTACCGTAAATATATCAAAACTTAATTTTTTGATTAGTAATATGCATTGCTAAGAACTTCATTTGGACAACTTTAAAGGCGATTTTCTCAATATTTTGATTTTTTTACAACCTCAGATTCCAGATTTCAAATAGTATCTCAGCCAAATATTGTCCGATCCTAACAAACCATAAATCAATGGAAAGCTTATTTATTCAGCTTATGTATAAATATCATTTTCTAAAAATTGACACTTAAGACTGGTTTTGTGGTCCAGGGTCATATTTAGTAAACGTAGAGGTGGCTGGACTGAGTTGAATTCGGAAATAACTTTACAGGCTGCAGATTTGCACACAATTCCCTCAGATGCAAGATTTATAGACCAACCAGGAAAGGCCTCAGTGGTTTGCTGGAAGTATGTTGTTTCAGAAAGAAGGCTACCATTTTAGGAGAGATGGTGCAAAGCTGTGAATGCTTTCTAAGCTCTCACAATCATTCCTTCAAAACCTCATAATACACCCTGCGGACCATCGTGGTTACACGAAAAGCAGCTCTCTTGGAACATTTGAAAACAGCCCGCCGGCTCTCTCAGACCTGGCATAGACCAAGCAGTGGATTAAGTCTGATGTCCTGACTTTGTCCTCCTCCTGTTGTTTTTATTATTTTTATGTCTGACTGATGGAGTCGATCCTGCCGTGTCTGTTATCAAATGTGGGTCTGGGTTATGCATGCTTGAATCGCTGTTGGGGATGTGTAGATTGACAGTGCTTACTCTCTTTGAGAATATACTGTGGTTTGGCCACACATAAGTCATGAGGTGAAGGTTTGTCTTTGTGGTGACTTGTTTAAACAAAATGTCTTTGCAGAAACTGATGGAGAACGAGGACTTTGGCAGCTTTTAAAATATCCTAACCAAACTACCTCTAATAGAGACTCTGAGAACCTTAAAGGAATAGTTCAGCCAGTATGACTCTGTGTGACTTCAGTTAGTATGTTTATGCTGGTCTTTTTATAACTCATTCACGAAACCCAAGCGATTTCTGTGTACATCATTCATAAATAAGTTGGCAACACTTTAGTATGGGTCCTAATTCTCATTATTAACTAGATGCTTATTAGCATGCCTAATATTAACATATTGGCTATTGATTAGTACTTATAGCACATATTCTGCATAACCATATTCTACATCCCTAATCCTGCCCAATATCTAAACTTAACAACTACCTTACTAATTATTAATAATCAGCAAATTAGGAGTTTGAGGCAAAATTCATAGTTAATGGTTTGTTAGTAGCGAGAATTGGACTTTAAAATGAAGTGTGACTAATCAGTTCATACGTTAATTTTCCAATTGAATTGAGTGCAAATATATACTGTATGTGTGTGAAGTTTTTGCATACGATTTGTTTCATTAATAAGGCAGTTGGACACTGAATCTCCCAAAAGGATGATAAAGCTACCAGAAAAGTCCATATGGCTTGTCAGGTTTTGTTCTTCTCTGAAGCCATACAATACATTTGTGTGAGAAACAGGCCAAAAAGAGAGGGTTTGGAACGACATGAGAACAAATGATGACAGAATCTTTATTATTGGATGAACTACACTTTATTAACAATTACAGAGTATAAGTAGTTTCCTGGGTTTTTCTTAAAAGTACGTCCCCATTTTTTTCAGTGCTTTAACTCTTTGCTTGCCAGCGTTTTTTTTTTTTTTTTTTTTTTTTTTTTTTTTTTAAGTTGCCAGCCACCGCCAGCATTTTTGATCATTTTCACAAAATTTTCATGGCCCCCAGAATATATTGTTGTGTGAATATCTGAATATGCAATATGTCAAAAGAAAGAACAGAGTCTCTTTATTCTAGCTTCATGCATTGTGTTTTTATCAACACTTGAGTATGGGTGGGTTTCATTTAAAAAAAAAAAAAGTGAACCAAAAAAGGAGAAAATCACGTTTTTGTCAAAGACTACGTCCGGTATAGATAGATATAGATTGATGATGATGGCGATGGAGTCATTTCCTCCTACTGTACGCAAGTGAAAACACGGAAAGCCAGAAAATTCTGTCAATGCTGGGGAAACGTTGTCTCATAGATGACGAAAAATTCCATCAGTGGTGGGGATAGAGTTAAATGTAATTTAAATATGTCTGTATAAACAGACTTATCTGGCAGCTCCAAAACTGATTTTGGCCAGGATTCCTCTAGCAGCATAACGGTCTAAATTTACAACAAAAGAAAGAGAGCTTTGGTGATAACCAAGCAAATATTTAATCACCATAATATTAATTTCTAGCTTGAAATTAAGCGAAAAGTTGACAAAAAAAATGGGCAAAAGTCTACATTTATGCACAATATGACTGGCAGGTGCAACTTTCAGACTTCATTGACCTTCATCTCAACTCTCACAGAATCGCACACACAGAATAGTGGGATGTCGAAAGATACATCTGTGCTGCCTTCAAAAACAATCTGATGAAGGTATCTCGGTAGACAGGATGTGACACGATCATTGGATTCAGATGTGCATTGTTGCCTTCCTACCTCCGTATGCTCCCTGCGGTGGCAGCATTTTTTTGCTTTCAGAAACAGACTGAATTAATATGTTAGTCTGTTTCTGAAATGTTGTTATGCAAGTCTCATCTAGTGCAAACTGTAGCAAAAGTCCCCAGTCTAAATTTTGAAATGAAATGAAAAAAATATGATTCATTTCTTTGGGCAACAGAAAACAGAAATTGACATGTTTTTGCGTGTATAAAGGTAAAAATATGGAGATCTGAGCTGACCATGACCGCTGGGCTGTCAGAAAATGGTTGATCCTGCCAGCCGATTGTGTGTGTGCGTGAAAAATTTTGAGCACTCAAGGTGGCTAAGCTGTAAATATGTGTTCACCAGGTGAGGTTAATCTCTTGTCCAGTGCAGGATAGAGATAGGCAAGGCTGCCATCATAAATCTCATTCAAATACTTTTGCAGGTGGATCTTTCTGCCTCAGTAGGCATTGTAGACATGCTTAAAAGTTTGGAGTCAGTAAGATTTAAGAAATCAATACTTTTTGACAGTAAAAACATTTAGAATGTTACAAAATATTTCATTTATTTCAAATAAATGCTGTTTTTATGAACTTTCTATTCATCAAGCAATCCTGAAAAGGAACATTTTAACATTGATAATACATAAAGTTTATTGAGCACCAAATCATTATATTAGAATGATTTATTTAAGGACCATGTGACTCTGGACCAATGGCTGCTGAAAATTCAGCTTTACATCACAGAAATGAATTATATTTTAAAAATATATATATATTAAAACAGAAAACAGCCCTTTTAAATTAAAATAATTCACAATATTACCGTCACTGTATTTTAGAGATATATATATACATACATCTATATATATCTCTAAATATAGCTGTATGTATATATATATGTATATGTGTATATATATATATATATATATACACACAGCTATAGTTAATGTAGAGCAAATCATTAGGTAAAATTACATTTTAATCAATTACTAATGACCAGTATTTGTTTGTGCTGTGCATTTTATGCTTATTAGCATTTTATGTATTGCAATCAGCTGTGAGTCAAAATGAAGAGTTCATAGTGTGGCAGCTCAGGTTGGAATATAGTCATAGCGGCTATTAAGGAAATACCAATATCACCTTACATATCTGTTTGCATTGTATTAATGTGAAAGGAAATATTAATACTCAGAACTGTGTTTGACACATGAATCAAAAGTGTCTCCACAGCCCTCCAAATTTGATTCTAATGTGTGTGCTTATGAAATAAAATGGCTTTTAGCTGTGCCCGGAATAATCTTGGGATTCTGGGTTAAGTCATTAAGTCACTCCAAGAGACTGTGGGTTTGTGATGATTAAAGGACAGTTGACTGCATCACGCACACACACTTTTCACCTTCCATGGGTGTAATACATCATCCTAATGAACCTGTGTAGCCAGGGCATGCAGTACTTGATTAATCCACAGTCATTAAATCCAGTCTACCGAGGACATCAGGAGGGAAGAGCATCCAGAGCCCCTCAGCTCAACTCTCCATTAATCTACTGCATAACTGGCCTGAATACAACACCAGTCAAAACACACAGCAGACATGAAGAGCTTTGGAACTTTTGTTTTTTTGGAACCCATGCTTTTATTGTTAAATATTTTAGAGAGAATTCTAAAACTGAACCATCGTGTGTAAATCAAAATGAATTAATTTTTAAAAATGGATGAAATAATACGGTGCAGAGTAGTAGAGTATAATAGGCAAGTTATAAAAATAGTTCTGGTTCTGGATGCTGGATGGCCAATACTGTGTTCCAGCCAAGATAAAATACACAAGATGAGTCATTATTATTTTTAGTTAGTTTTCCCAGAAGAAAGATTACTTTTTTAAATATGTATATTTTCTAAAGGTTTAATCTTATGTGTGATCTCAAAGTTATGTTTACATTTAAGAATATAACATTTTAATGAAAATGTCATTATTATTACTTAATGAAAATGTCATTATTATTACTATCAATAATAATAATAATAATAATTGCCTTATTTATTTTTATTATTAATATTTTTATAAAGAAGTATAAAACTTAAAAATTCTCAAATTCTCAATTCAAACTTAAAAAAGCACATTCTCTTATACTTTTATCTATTATTGTTGAGACATTAGGAATGTATAAGATACATTAATAAACATGAAGGAATATGCCATATGCATAAAGCTTCAGACAGTTCAGGTTTGACTGCTGAACAACAGCAACAACAAAAAAAAAAGTTAAAAGTTAAGACAGTGGGATAGGCTGCAGTTTTGAGGCAGACATGTTGCGCATTCCCTCTTTCAGGAAAGGGGCATTAACATGATATATCGTGGATAATTTTTTTTCCACTGGTCAGACACAAAATTTCCACCCACACATGCATTCCTAAATAAAGCAGAAGATGAGCACAGATTTTTTTTTTTTTTTTCAAATAAAGCCCCTCTCCCTCACTACAAACACACAAGGAGGTTTGATCATCTAACCTGTTTACTATTTATGTTGCGTTAATAGACTTTTTCATTTGCTTCATAAACAAGAAGGGAAAGGAATTTGCAGCCTTTCTTTTCTTTATTTTTCTTCATGTTTTAATTTATATATTTTAATTGATATATTTATGTAATTTCATTTTAAATTACATAATTTAGATTTTTTTTTATTTTTACTTTTTGTATTTATCTTTTTAATGACCCTTTTCACCTTTACAATTAATAAAAGTTCATTGTGTGCTGTAATGTCTGTATGCAAATATGTAGATAGACTTTTTGCAATCAACAGGCACATTGTTTTTTTGTATTTCTCTTGATATGACCCCTTTAAATGAGTGTCTTTCCACACCTCCTAAGTGGTAATAAAACTCCATAAACTGGCATAGAAGTTTCAAGCCAGACTCTAAACAGATTATCTTTACACATATTCAATGTTAATAGGTCCGGTTTTTTTTTTTTTTTTTTTTTTACTGTTTTCAAAAGGTCACTTAGTGTGAGCATCTCTCTATATGTTCATACCTTTGAAAATGTCTTAATAGTCATTTACTGTTGTGACAATAATTTGCCCTCAAGTTTCTAAGCTGTCTTAACTGACATAAATGATTGTCATTAGGCAGGGGAATGTCTCATTTTGGCTAACGGGCAGTGGAGTGCAGAAGTGACCTTTTTAAGGGTGCAGCGGGGGCTGATGAAGCGTGTTTACTGATCCCTGGGGAGTGGGAAAGTGTGTGTGCATCTAAGTCATAGTTTGTGCATTCATTTGCGTATGCCGATGCCTATGAGAGGGTTTAAAGTTTGGCCCATCCCCAGGAAGTGTTGATAAAACAGGCTGGCCGGAAAGCTTGTGTAAATTATTACATTCCAGTTTAGCCTTGTAAGTCTATTTTTACATTCCCAGCCCTGTTCTGAACTCCACCTTCACTCTCTCTCCCTCTTCCTGAACAGGAAAGACTGGTTTATGTACCGCCTGAAAACCAGTTTCTCTTTGTCACTTTTGTCATATGCGCGGTGGGTGTTTTTGTTCATAATTAGCGCAAACTGTTAGTATTCTCCAAATTATTATGTTTATTGGACTGTGTTTAAGGTTGTCTGTTTGAAGACATTTAAAATGTCCTGTTCCCAGTGTGTACTGGGACATTCCGCTTCCCAAAAATCCCCTAGACTCATACCACAAAGGTTGTTCAGTAGCACACTTCCTGTGTCTGTTTGTGTGTGTGTGTGTGTGTGTGTGTGTGTGTGTGTAGAGAACACAATTAAACTCTCTCGTCATGTGAAAATAACCCACAAATCCCAAACAATCTGAACAAACTAAACTGACCGAGCCTGAAATTTCTCTGCAGAGCTTGGATGAGCTTGATGACGATGATGGAGAAGAGAAGGAGAGGAAGGTGGAAGAAAGTCTTACGCAGCACAACACGGTCCAGAATGAGACGATGACCCCTGATCCCGGAGCGGCCTACTCTATACAGGTGAGAGTGTGTGTTTGTTTGAGTAATTCCAGAGGATAATCCTGCCTCTAGAGGGTGTAGGGTGCAGTCACCGTTCGTTCTTACAGAGGCAGTGTTGACCAAAGAAGCAAACACAATCAAGTGACAAATAGACAGCAGTGACACTAAATATTATGGTGTTTTGTCTTTTATTTACCTTGTGTTATCACCCGTCTAGAGAGGAAATGTGACACAGGATCACAACAGCATATATATATATATATATATATATTTTTTTTTTTTACTTTTAATTTTACAAAAATAAAAACTTAACAAAAAATAAATAAATCTTTACAAAACTTAAAAACTGAATTGCCTAAGAAAAGAGAAATAAAACACAATAGTAATTGAGTAAAATACTACCCTTATTGCCTTTCAAGTGTTAATTAGCTATTTAAAATATTAAAGATGAATACATAAAAATATATTTAGTATATGCATGCATGCATACATACATACATACATACATACAGGTGCACTCAATAAATTAGAATGTCGTGGAAAAGTTCATTTATTTCAGTAATTCAACTCAAAACGTGAAACTCGTGTATTAAATAAATTCAAAGCACACAGACTGAAGTAGTTTAAGTCTTCGGTTCTTTTGATTGTGATGATTTTGGCTCACATTTAACCAGTGGTGGACGAAGTACACAAATCAAATACTTGAGTAAAAGTACAGATATGTATTATAAAATATTACTCCAGTAAAAGTAAAAGTACTGCTTTTTCAATTTTACTCGAGTGAAAGTACAAAAGTACTCGATTTTTTTATGTACTTAAGTAAAAAAGTACTGAAAGATTTATTTTGCAATTTTATATAGACTACTTAATTTAATTTTATATTAGCACATATTTTATAATCCAACTGCTCAAAATACCTGGGATTAGGAAAATATAATTATATTTTCATAATGATTTTTTTTCTTCACAAACCTTGTCTGTGGTGTTAAAACACTCCTGGCCAAATGCCCCCAGAGGGCATGACTTCCCACTTTGATAATTACTGTAGTTACCATGATCTGAACATCACATGCTTTCTTTTTCCCTCAGATGTAATCCATTTAGCTGTTTGAATAAAAATATTTGGACTTTATATCTAAAAATTTCCTCAACTTAGCACCAGCAAGCTTGTTAGCTAGACAGTTAGCATCAGCTAACAATATTTACTTATTTTCAGTATGGTTATGAATAAACATTCATATCTGTCTACTCGGCTAGTTGATCTAAACAATATAAAAATTTATACTGTTGATAAACAATATGAAAACAGACGTCACATAGGGCTAAATGCGTAGCATTTTAATAAAACTGCTAACATTACAGCAGCGGGGAATATGAACGTGCATGAGTTATTTTATTTAATCTGTGTTATTTTAATGTTTCGTTTTTTGACCTAAAACATAGAGACACTGACATTGATCTGTCTGCATTCAAGCATTTCAGTGGGCTTAAATAGATCACCCTTTACAGCAGATTTAGTTCACAAACAACTGACAGTTTTGACCTAAATATGATTTTCAGTTACAATAATTAATCCTAAAATTCAACATTAGTAACTTACTTTTGGCAGCATCAGTTGCGTGCACGGGCTCACAAGATCTCCCGGTTCTTACTTGTGAGTTTAGTTCACTGGAGACTCTCTCTAAACGGATCATTTGAATCAGTGAGTTGTCGACTCGAGAACAGCTGCAGTCGGATCATTCCAATTCGTGAATGAATTGTTTGTTGCGATTTGCGAACCGATTTAACAGGTTCACTGAAAAGAATCAGTTTGTTCACGAATCAGACACCGTGTCTGCGTCTCGGAGCACGTTATATATTATAAGGAGTAACGATATGTTTTATGAAATGTAGTGAAGTAAAAAGTACGATCTTATGCTTTGGAATATAGTGAAGTAAAAGTAAAAGTTACTCAAAATAAAACTACTCCAGTAAAGTAGATACACTGCATTTAACAAAAAACCCACCAATTCACTATCTCAACAAATTAGAATATGGTGACATGCCAATCAGCTAATCAACTCAAAACACCTGCAAAGGTTTCCCGAGCCTTCAAAATGGTCTCTCAGTTTGGTTCACTAGGCTACACAATCATGGGGAAGACTGCTGATCTGACAGTTGTCCAGAAGACAATCATTGACACCCTTCACAAGGAGGGTAAGCCACAAACATTCATTGCCAAAGAAGCTGGCTGTTCACAGAGTGCTGTATCCAAGCCTGTTAACAGAAAGTTGAGTGGAAGGA
Organism: Spinibarbus caldwelli; assembly: GCA_039654775.1. Classification (NCBI taxonomy): domain Eukaryota; kingdom Metazoa; phylum Chordata; class Actinopteri; order Cypriniformes; family Cyprinidae; genus Spinibarbus; species Spinibarbus caldwelli. The sequence continues at coordinate 16,405,100 of CM077229.1, read as the reverse complement.
AAAAGTGTGGAAGAAAAAGATGCTCAACCAACCGAGAGAACCGCAGCCTTATGAGGATTGTCAAGCAAAATCGATTCAAGAATTTGAGTGAACTTCACAAGGAATGGACTGAGGCTGGGGTCAAGGCATCAAGAGCCACCACACACAGACGTGTCAAAGAATTTGGCTACAGTTGTCGTATTCCTCTTGTTAAGCCACTCTTGAACCACAGACAACGTCAGAGGCGTCTTACCTGGGCTAAGGAGAAGAAGAACTGGACTGTTGCCCAGTGGTCCAAAGTCCTCTTTTCAGATGAGAGCAAGTTTTGTATTTCATTTGGAAACCAAGGTCCTAGAGTCTGGAGGAAGGGAGGAGAAGCTCATAGCCCAAGTTGCTTGAAGTCCAGTGTTAAGTTTCCACAGTCTGTGATGATTTGGGGTCCAATGTCATCTGCTGGTGTTGGTCCATTGTGTTTTTTGAAAACCAAAGTCACTGCACCCATTTACCAAGAAATTTTGGAGCACTTCATGCTTCCTTCTGCTGACCAGCTTTTTAAAGATGCTGATTTCATTTTCCAGCAGGATTTGGCACCTGCCCACACTACCAAAAACACCAAAAGTTGGTTAAATGACCATGGTGTTGGTGTGCTTGACTGGCCAGCAAACTCACCAGACCTGAACCTCACAGAGAATCTATGGGGTATTGTCAAGAGGAAAATGAGAAACAAGAGACCAAAAAATGCAGATGAGCTGAAGGCCACTGTCAAAGAAACCTGGGCTTCCATACCACCTCAGCAGTGCCACAAACTGATCACCTCCATGCCACGCCGAATTGAGGCAGTAATTAAAGCAAAAGGAACCCCTACCAAGTATTGAGTACATATACAGTAAATGAACATACTTTCCAGAAGGCCAACAATTCACTAAAAATGTTTTGTTTTTTTTTGTTTTTTTGTTTTTTTTAATTGGTCTAATAAAGTATTCTAATTTGTTGAGATAGTGAATTGGTGGGTTATTGTTAAATGTGAGCCAAAATCATCACAATTAAAAGAACCAAAGACTTAAACTACTTCAGTCTGTGTGCACTGAATTTATTTAATACACGGGTTTCACAATTTGAGTTGAATTACTGAAATAAATGAACTTTTCCACGACATTCTAATTTATTGAGATGCACCTGTACATACATACATACATACATACATACGTGCATACATATATAGGCCTATATATAAACATACACACACACAACAAAATATACTAATTTTTTTTTCTTGAATTTTGATATTCGTAGACACTTTTCTGGTAAACATGAAAATTAAATATTTTAAACAAAATTTGGGGTCAGAAAGTTTTTTTTTTTTTTTTTTTTTAAGAAATTAATACTTTTATTCAGAAAGGCTGCAATAAATTGAGTGACAGGAAAGACTTTTTTATTCATCAAAGAAAAAATTGTATCTCAGTTTTCCCAAAACAAAATTAAGCATCACAACTGTTTTCAACATTGATGATAATAATAATATTTCTTGAGCACTAAAATCGGCATATTAGAATGATTTCTGAAGTATCATGTGACACTGAAGACTGGAGTAATAGCTCCTGAAAATTCAGCTTTGCCACCACAGGAATTATTACAAATTTAAAATATAATAAAACAGGAAATAATTTTTTTAAATTTTAATAATATTTCACAATATTACTCTTCTTATGTATTTTTATCAAATAAATGCAGCATTGGTGAGCATAAGGGACAACCCCAGACTATTTTTGAACAGTACTGTGTATATATAAGAAATTATATTTTATATAACTAAATATCATTTAGTTACACTTAAGATATTTTTTTCTCTTGAATTTTGATTCTATAGACAAAATTTATGCCAGCTTTTTATGAATAGTGAACTATTTTTCAGGCATTTAATCACCTTCATATTGTTCCAAATCTGTATGGAAAAACACAAATAAGATATTTTGAATAATGTTCACGTTGCTCTTTTTATACAACGTATCTACTGGTGCATCTGAAAAAATTAGAATATCATGGAAAAAGTTCTTTTTTTTTTTTTTTGGTAACTTCAAAAAGTGAAACTTTCATATATTCTAGATTCATTACATGTAAAGTAAAACGTTTGTAGCAAATTAGCTCAAAAGGGAAATGTATATAAATAATTACAATTAATTAAGATTAATTACAATTATTTATATCAGCTGCCAGTAGTAACTGTAGCAGAATTAAATTGCCATCAACTAATCTGTTCGTCCAGCGAACATTCAGTGAAAGTTCATATCAACTCTAGGAAAGGATATTTTCGTGGCCACAGAAAATACTTTCCTAAGTATTAATGCATTAGAGCATGTAGTAAGGGTCAAAATCGTAAAGGGACATTAATTTGCAAGGCAAAATCAGAAACTTATGTAATTTGTGCACAAGTTTTATTAACTAAACACTAACACAAACTAGTCTAACAAATAAACAAACATACATGCACTCATATATGGGAAAGGGCAAATGAGACTTGGATGAAACTATTAGGAAAACCAGAGAATGAAGCTATGAAAAGAGTCAATTAACCACTTGAGTAAAACCATCAGCGCTGTTTATAACGGGGTCTATAGCTTATACTAAACCTCTGTTTCGTTTAGTTAAATGTACGATACTTGCATTGCCTTGGTCGTGATGAGTGATGAGTGTCCGGATGCAGTCTCGGATGAAAGTCTTGATGGTTTCAAGGTTTTGGACTTGCGATCATGTTCTTCCGGGTTGAAGAGTGAAGAATTCCAAAGATGTCCTGACTCGATGGTGATTGGGAGTTTCTTCCCAGATGGAAAGTGAAAAAGAGCTAAGAGGGATACCTGCCGAGATCCTAGGATCTTTGCTGAATGTAAAGTCAAGGCCGAAGGCCTGGCACAAAACTTAAGGGTTGCAGAGGACCTCACATCCTCATCTTCTCAGAATCTAAAAGAACCGCAGACTGAAGAGGCGGGTCACTGATGTGAGAGCTTTATCTCCTATGGCTGTCACACCTCCGGGGAGTCAAAGAGCCAATGGTGACTTTCAGTTTTGGAGGGAAAGTTTACGACACTCTGTCTTAGAGCATGGTATTTTGCATATTTGATTCGATTAGGTGTTGATGCACAACCTACTAAAGATTCTTAGAACACTAATATGTTGCATAGGTATCAACATGTAATATACACTCTCGATTAGATCATCCGAAGACGAATTCATAGATACTAAACATGGCATAGGTAAGGTTACATGAATGAGTGGTTCTATCATAAACATGCATAAAACCGTATGCAATACAAAAGATAATATACAAAAATAGTAACAATATACACAATGACCTGAGGATATGTGATAGGAAGGTCAAAGAAAAATCTGTCTTTGAATTAATGAAAGAAGTCGTTTCCTATAGCAGTATGTGTCTGTTTTAGAGAGAATTGAGTAGGGGGGAAAATTCTCTCTACACACTTTTAAGTCGTAAAGTTTATCTGATCTGGCTGAGGTGTCCTGGTTGCCATGGTAACCAGGGCCCTGGTGTCATTCACAGACATCCTGGCACCCAGTATGTTGATTGGGTGAGGGGTCTGTGATTAATTGCTAATCTTTTGAATAATTGATTTGTTAAATCTTATGAACAATTGTGTGTCTGATTGGTCAAGATGCTACACATTTCAAAAGTTTTTTTTTTTTTTTTTTTTTTTTTTTAATTTTGATGATTAGAGCTTACAGCTCATGAAAGTCAAAAATCCAGTATCTCAAAATATTAGAATATTTCCTAAGATCACTCAAAAAAACAAAGATTTGCAAAACAGAAAAGTTCAAGTTCTTTAAAGTATGTTCATTTATGCACTCAATACTTGGTCGGGGCTCCTTTAGCACAAAAACTCCAGCATCAATGAGGTGTGGCATGGAAGCGATCAGCCTGTGACACTGCTGAGGCACTATTGAGCCTTCAGCTCGTCTGTATTATTGGATCAACTGTTTCTCATTTTTCTCTTGAAAATATCCCATATATTCCATATGGGGTTCAGGTCAGGCATGTTGGCTGGCCAGTCAAGCACAGTAATATCATGGTCATCAAACCACTTGGAATTGTTTTGGCACTGTGGGCAGGTGCTAAAGTCCTGCTGGAAAAGGAAATCAGCATCTCCATAAAGCTTGTCAGCAGATGGAAGCATGAAGTGCTCCAAAATCTTCTGGTAGACGTCTGCATTGACTTTGGACTTGATAAAACACGATGAACCAACACCAGCAGACGTCATGGCACCCCAAATCATCACTGACTTCGGAAACTTCACACTGGACTTCAAGCAGCTTGGATTCTGAGCCTCTCCAGTCTTCCTCTAGACTCCAGACCTTGATTTCCAAATGAAATGCAAAATTTACTTTTATCTGAAAAGAGGACAACAGTCCAGTTCTTTTTCTCCTTAGCCCAGGTAAGATGCTTCTGACGTTGTTTCTGTTTCAGAAGGGGCTTGGTAGCCCTTTTTCTTGAAGACGTCTGAGCGTGGTGACTCTTGATGCACTGACTCCAGCTTTAGTTCACTCCTTCTGCAAGTTTCGGCCTTTTACAATCCATATTAAGCACCCACAGCAATATTTCAATCATTAAACAGTGTGACAAAACGTTGTAAAAACACTTAAAGTGCCTTAATATATTTAAAACAGTAATATTCTCTATATTAATGATGCATTATTTACATAGGCAAGCAGATGAGGCCGGAATATGAACACAGTCCGCTTAATGGTTCAGTGTTTTCTTTCTAATGGTTTTCTATAGGAAACCATTTAACGTTAAACTTTGCACATTGCATTTATATTCTGGCTTCCTCTGCTTGCCTGTACAAAATAGACATCATCAATAAGGTGTTTACTGAATTTCGCCTTTTCATATCTGCATTTTACTACATTACTACTTAAAGCAGACTGCGTGAAAATGACTGGCGGTCAGTGGAGCAAAGCTTCGTTTTGCCCTCCAGGTGGGCGTTCCTATAAGGGTGTGACGTCATGTGAAAACTATCACTATGCTTTGATACAGCACTCTGTGAACAGCCACCCCTTTCAGTAATGACCTTCTGTGACTTACTTTCTTTGTGGAAGGTGTCAATGATTGTCTTCTGGACCATTGCCAAGTCAGGAGTCTTCTTCATTATTGTGGTTTCAAAGAACAAGAGATACCCGGAATGTATACTGTAGGGATGGTCATTTAATGAAACTAAAATATAAATATTCTAATATTTTGAGATACTGGATTTTTGATTTTCATGAGCTGTAAGCTCTAATCATCAAAATTAAAACAAAACAAAAAAACGTTTGAAATATTTTACTTTACATGAATGAATCTAAAATATATGAAAGTTTTACTTTTTGAAATAAGTTACAAGAAAAAATGAACTTTTTCATGATATTCTAATTTTTTTTAGATGCACCTATATATAGGGACAAGGGGCTGATCAAAGTAAAGCAAGTAGAACTTTTATTCCAAATTTTATGACTTCGAATGACAGCTGTGAGTAAGGAACAGACCATACTTAATTATTCACTAAAAATCTTGCCTGCAGTTGTCATTTTTAGGGGCTCACTGAAGGATGAGGAAGACTAAATGTCAGTGTGACATCAGTAGAACTCTGGGAACATGATTTGTACTTTTCTGAATGATGCATCATTTTGTTATATCTAATTTCCTCCTGTTGGGTGGTTGATTCCATGTAGCTTCAGGTTGCTGAATGCATAAAAGATGTGATATCCAACAGTATAATCACATTGACATTGTGTGAGTGCATGTCATCTTGTATTACTTTTCCCTGGAATGGATTGCTACTGTATTATTCTGTGAGGATTTCAAACCTATTATTGCAAAATATGAAAGGACTTTTAGTGAGCAATTGTTTGCAACTAAAGGGATGGTGAAAAGTGGTTTTCTGAAAAGCCATTGAAATGTGCTTCAGTAAGATTCATAATTATGTTTAAATAAAGAAACGTATTACTGCCCGAGCCGTGAGAATGTGAGTGGTTACATGTGTTTCTGTTGATCCTGGTCATGTTCAGCAGTCTATGCCAACCCACAGTTCTCCAGATGTTGGCCTCTGTTGTATCAGACACTGCTTACATTGTATGTAGGATATTACACATGGTTAATTCTGGTCCTCTAATTTGATTGGCCAAGAGTGATGTACAATTTATGCAATATATACAATCAGAGCTGGTAGTATCTGATTACATGTAATCTGGATTATGTAATCAGATTCCAAAAATCATATACTCGTAATTAGATTACAGTTACTTTTTTATGGACTACATAATTACATATCGTTCATACAATGGCGGTAAATCATTCATAATGTATTGATTCTCCCTAATTATTATTTTGTCTCTTTTAAATTCTCTTTTAATTTCATGTAATTTTGTGTCATACCTTTTAGCTTTGACTGTATTCATAATAATGAATGGTCAGGTAAATGCTTCTGAATTTGGGTGAAAAAAACCTCTCAAGCATTTAGACCATGTGTGGAGAAAAAAAAAAAAAAAAAAAAAAAAAAAAAAAAAAAAAAAAAAATATATATATATATATATATATATATATATATATATATATATATATATATATATATATATATATATCTCCAAGTTACTAAACACTGGTGATGTGTAGTTGTTAAACTCTGTGTTCGTCACATCCAGTGACCTTCAGTAACTGTTGGTTCTTACATTAAGACCAGTTTGGGAAACCCTGATTTAATGTAATGTTTAATTCAGTTTATGATGTTGATATAAAAAATGGAATATATTTTCTTTATTTTTGCTTTTTTATGTCAATATGGTAAGTTTAATGGTAAGTTTAAAACAAGTTAGAGAAAAGTAATCTAAAAAGTAGTCAGAATACATTACATAAAATGAGTAACCTAGATTGTTACTGGCTACAGTTTTCATCATGTATTCTGTAATAAGTAATGAACTAAAATTTGTAAGTAATCTACCCAGTTCTGTATACAATATATACTCTGACTGATGCACAAATAGCCCAACACACATCAAATCGCTGAACTGATAAGCCTTATGGTTATTTCGCCATTTAAAAAAATAAATAAATAAAAAATCAAACTTATGGCAAACAAACTTTTTGACCATTTTTTTTTTTAATTATGGTAACAAGGTGGTGTTATGGTACTTCATATGGTAATTAGGATACTAGAAAATGTCCATTACACATTTTTCCTTTTGCGTTAATGTCAGTATAGTGTGACATTGATGAATTCTTGTATGTCAAACCAGAAGTTACCAGCATCACCTTGACTTTCTCTGACAAAAAGCTGTGATTGTTATACGTTTGGCTCATTATGATAATTTTCACAAATAAACAGAACTTTTATGAATTTTGAAGCCAAAATACAATAACTAGAAGTAAAAGCTAAACAGGCTATAAACAAACTACACCACAGTCAAATGACTTGAACTTCACCACCATTAAGCTTCTGACAGCTCTTGCGATATTTATTTAAAAAAAAATAAATAAAAAAAAATTCCGTGAAAGTTTGATTATGAACACAATGAGACTGTAAAAGTGGATTAGTGAATAGATGAGTTTACCTGTTCGGCATAATGATTAATGTCCCTGACAACCTCTGTAGTCCCATTTAGCTGTTTGTTAGCAACTAACTTTTTCAAGAGAAGTAAAAAGATATAAAAAAAAAAAAAAATAATAATAAAAAGGTCTGTGTTAACATTTAACCAAAAACCCATTCAAAAAACCCTGACTTTGACTGTCGACCATCAGTCTTCTTGACAGTTGTGTAAATTTCCTCATATAATTTCAATATTTTCTCATCTTCTACCATTATATTTAGTATTTCAACATAAAAACCTGATACAAAACCTTGCACTTTCTGTTTCTTGTCTGCATCTTATTCAAAAATCATCAAGTACATTACACTGGTTTCAGAGTGTTCCCTCATATTACGAGAGATGACAAATGCAACATTATGTCCCTGTTTTTTCTACACATCACATTTAGAGCAGATGGCAGATTTACACATCCTAGTCAGACACGTAAGCATAGAGCGCCTCAAAAATTTGCTGCTGCATTTATCAGTTACTTGGATGGCTTTTGTGGAATTGCACGCCATGTTTCACTGCTCTCTGACCTCCCACTAGACGTGGACGTAATCTGCGAGCTTTCTACAATATTAATATGATGCCTGACAGCTCTCAGGTTCACTGATTACAGGGTTGGATGCACATGATGTGGCTCTGGATATTCACTGTACAGTCTATTCAAGGCCGCTGGTAATTTAGGGATGCAGTAAATTAAAAGATTATAGCTTTATGAGTATTATTCCTAGATATTTTTATGCTGGGACAAGCATTTCCATTCTGGTGCTGTGTGTGTGTTTTGCTGCTTCTCTCTCTAATGAAGTCCTGATCAGCTCAAGGCCTCCATCTGCTTCTGCTTAAGCTTCGCTTTACCTTTCTTCTCTTCTGCCATACAAGGAAAGCACACTCTGATACCGGAGAACTGCTAGAACTCGCAGAACTGTACGGAACATTCCACAGAATCATCTCGCTCCAGTGTGGCGCCAATGCAGCAGTGCATCGCTGGAAAATTCAACTCCATCTGTGCTCTGATATTTTGAAGCTGTGCCTCAAAAACCTAGTGAGCTGCCTACCTAGACATCCGTTTCATTGGCAATTTTGCATATTAATCATAGGTGCATTTGAATGTTCAGTTGAAATTGCGAAAAGGTGTCTAGGAGGGAAACTTAGTAGGGTTTGAGACATAGCACTTGCTTGACAGTATGGAGTACATTTATTAACGTTTTGGTCAAAACATCTGCACTAGGGTTTGAAACGCAGCCTTTGCGTGACAATATTGGGTTAATTCTGAACCGAAGTGTTCATGCTCATTTGCATTTTTAATTAGCACTTCTCGTGTGAAGACGTTAGATGCACTGGGAGGGATTTCCCATGTGCCACCACGCTGACCCCAGCAATAAGAGTGATGAGATTGTGGCAGTGTAATTTTCACCTGACAAAGGCGCCTGTTAGAAATGTTATGGAGCAAGCAGAATTTGCATAGTGCAATTAAATGCAGTTTCCAGCTGCTCAACAGCTGGAATTCTCAAACTTTTTTTTGCTCGGTAAGCTCGAGGATTTCAGCGTTCGTATTTAAACTTACGAGGCCTATGTGGGTAAACATGAACTGTGTATGGGCAACAGGTTGGGCTGCTTGTCTCTGGAAGGATTTGAATGTTTATCGCATAAAGCAGGAAAGATTTAGGGCACATGAGCACAGCTTCAGAATGCCAGAGCAGGCCTGTGCCGGACTTTATTAGACTGGCTTTCTGAGATCCTGAGATCTTACCTTTTTAAATTGGCTGTCAAAATCACAAAGCCCGTCATCGCAAACAGCTATGAATTCCTTTTTAAGCAATGTGCAATTTATCAGAAGAGAAACCGGGCTGAATACAATGAATATATTTGCCTTCTCCATTTCAGTTTCCCTCTCTCTCTATCTGTCTCTCTTTTTCACACACACTTTTTGTTCTGTTTCTTTGCTCTTACTTTTTATGTGTTGACCAAAATGCTTTTTTTTTTTTTTTTAAGGTTAAGAGTTCCAGCTATACAAAAAATAGTCATATTGAGTAATTTAGCACTCTGTATCACCAAATTACCATTAGGCTCTGCAAGTTCATAAGGACACATATAAGCATTCACAAGCCATTTCACTTCCATAATGTGATGTACATCTGAGTGAAACAGTATAACAAATGAGGAAAGATGTAGGATGGGACTTGATTTTGATGATTAGCTCATGAAAAGTGTTAATTATATCACTGGTGATTAAAAGCAGGGGCTAGAAACAAAGGCAGAGTACGATTTTTATTTAATGAAATATTAAGAATACAAGCACATTTTTTTCTAGGTTTAACATGCGGTATTAAATCGTTCACAATAAGATCAGGAACAGATTGTAGGAACATTTTTTTGGACGATTTTCAAGGTACAGTACAGCATTGTTCAGAGATCTTGTGTTGATGTATCTTTTGAAACCCGCACAGGTTATTTTGCTTGAACATTTAATTGCTCAACAAGATCAGGCAAATAACCACCAGCTAGATGCAAGGCTATTCAAAAAGGATTTTGCCTCTGAAATATGTTTTTATGATGGTTGAAACTTTATATGTTCCCCTAGAGCTTTGTGTATAAAGAGATGATGATATTGTGGTGTGGAATTAGATTTCCAGCATCTTGCTTCAGCCAAACAATATTTTGAGAGGCTTTGAGGCAATGAGAGGAATGATTAGTAAAATCTGGTTGTGGAAAAAATAAAATAAAAACATGAATTTAAAAATTATGAATAGCCAAACTTTGTGTTCCTGGAACATATGGGTCTGAAAGTGTTTTGTATGACAGTTGGATAGATATCAGCCTTTAGTGAGAGTTTGAGAATGATAACCATTACCTGTAGGCCGTCACAGTGATTGAACTTGTTTCTTTGAAGCAAACACAACCGTAAGGTTCAGCTCTGTTTGAGTTATAGCGCCTGGAGTTATTGTTTTTTGATTTATTTTTTGTCTGGTTTAGCTTTGGTACCTCAGAAATGGGCGTATGAATAGAGTGAGTCATACTGTTCAAAGGCCAACAGAAACTATTGGGAGGCTGTTGCGTGTGGGCTTGTTTGTGTATCTGTATATAGGTCTCTCTGTTTGTCCATTAAAACAAGGGGTTATTCTCACTTTTATGCCTCTGTTTTGTTTTTCAGGACACTCCGAGATCCAGAAGTCATAAGAGGTGAGTCTGACTGCATCTAATATCTGTCAGCAGGTAAAATATATCTTTTCAGCAGTGCACTGCGCAGAGGGAGATCGAAGGGTTTAAATAGTTTTAGCCGTTGACCACAACTCTGAACCATTCGCTCATCTGGTGGCTTCTGTCAGATGTAAAAAGTATTCTCCTGGCTTGAAAATTTGCCTTAGCAAAACTGCTGAAAAAGAAGCATCTCGTCAGAAGAAAGGGATTTAAATCCTGTGAAATGACAGCATGGCTTAACTGGACTCATTTTCAGAGCCACTGTAAGAATGCCAGTTGCTTTCATTCTCTAAGTTGGCAGCAAAGTCAGACCTGAATTTGTTTCCACTTGAATGATACAAGTGGACTGTTTGTATCAAGCTGAGCAGACAAAATAAAGAGAAAAGTTCTAGGAAGTTACACTTAAAACTCACTCCAAACCAAACACTGAGTGACTTTGACAAAGAAATATCCAGCATGACCCTGTGTCACCTTTCACGTAACATTTCCTGTCCCAACAATGGCTATTTTTCTTAAACATTTTCAAATGTCACGTTCATTATTTTAACAGGTTGCTGCAGTTGAGTTGAAATTCACAAACCAATTGCTCTTTTGAACTGATTCTTAAAAAAAAAAAAACATAAAATAAAAATAAAAGCCTTTGTAATTCACTCAACTGTAAGAGAGAAATTTTGTATTATTTGTATTTAAAGGGATAGTTCACCCAAAAATGAAAATTCTGTCATGTTCCATTACATGATATGATTTTCAAAAGCTGAAGTGATTACCTTTATTTATTTGTTAGAATATGTATAGCTCAATATTTTAACTAATTGCAAAAAAGCTGAATAATCAAAGTCTACTGATTAAGCAGTGAAATAATCGACGATTAGTTGATTAATTGTTCTAATAATCATTAGATTAATCGATTATCAAAATAATCATTTGTTGCAGCCCTAATGGTTGAACTACTGATATCACATTGACTATTTTAACGATGTCCTTACTATGTTTCTGGACCTTGAACGTGGTAGTTGCGTTGCTGTCTGTGCAGGGTCAGAAAGCTCTCGGATTTCATCAAAAATATCTTAACTTGTGTCCCAAAGATGAACGAAGGTCTTATGGGTTAGGAACAACATGAGAGTGAGTAATTAATGACAGAATTTTCATTTTTCGGTGAACTATCCCTTTAATTTGCCACACTTGTATCTTTATACTGTGCTTACTATCTTTTTACAATTTCTGAAGCGTCTGTGCTACACACACAAACAATTTCTCAAATTGTGCATTTCATTGAAGAACAACTAGAGGTTGGATTTTCGCGTGGCAGATGATCAATGGACAGGTTTTTTTATGTGGGAACCCTAACCATGTCTAGTGACCAGAATATCATAGTGGGCTCTAGTAATGACAAAACAACCACCCATAACATGCTAGCCATGACATTAAAAGATGCCAAGAATCACTTAACACCTCAACATCCTGGCAGCTGGATGTCATGTAGAAAGTGTAAAAATCCATCCAATCAGTTGAACTAGTTCATTTAAATGATCAAACCGTTCACTAAAATGAATCAGACCTCCCAGTTTACAATCGCTTGGACTAATTTTGCACAGAAAGTGCCAGTGTATTGTGGATCCAGGGTGATGCAGACAAAAGCCCATCTGAAGCTCAGTCTGGCCGTTTGATTAGTCACTCATCTTTCTGCCCCAATACTCGCACTCCAACACCCAGGGCTCTGCTGCAGCCAGCATGACAGGTGGACGGCAGAACCGGCGGCAGAGACCAATGCTTCAGAACAAAAGGAGGAGCTAGCCATAAACAGTAAAGTAATGATGTCCCATTGCAGATAATTAATGTTTCGGAGACAAGTAAAATATGTCTACTATGGTTATTTGAGTACTAACCAAAAGTTTATTCTTGAGGAATGGACACAAAATCAATTAAATGTGCAGCCATCTAGGACGTCCAACATATTTAGAGTTGACTTCCGACCCCCCCTCCCCCCCTCTCTCTCTCTCTCTCTCTCTCTCTCTCTCTCTCTCTCTCATACACACAAAGTCCCCTGCCGTGTTTCCAGGAGCAGATCATTACCTCTGCCTCCTCCTGTTTCCTCTCCACAGGGGACTAATGCAACAGAGTGGCTGTTACAATCCCAGGACATGAACATTCAGATTGGACATCTGCTCCGTTCTCAGAGTCGATCAGATTCAGACTACGCTATACTGATAGAGCCATGGCGAAATACATCACACACCTCATCTGGACGTATTACTGGTCCTTTTCCTTTAGGGTTTCCTTTATTATTATTATTTCGACTTTTTCTGTCGTCTTCATTGTTGAATAACAATAGGTGTGACATTTTTCAAAAATATCAGGGCCAAATGCATTTTTTTAAACTACAGTTTCACATTTTCTGAACAAAAAACCTCATCACCACTATGCTAGATTGTTGCCAGAGCATTGCTAGGTGGTTTCTTTGTCATCAAGAAGAAAAAAAAAAAAGAGCCCACCTGAAAGGTCACTAGACATGGCTCAGGTCCATAATTACAATGTACTAGGAAAGTCCAATCACTTCAAAGAAAACACACAATTTGAGATACAGTTCATGTCCATAACACAAATTTGTTGGGAAGTGTTACTCTTAGGGTTTTCTTCAGATCTCTAACCCTAAGAATGAGCAATAATAATATTAATAATGATGCTTGTCTAGCTAAATAGTTTGGGTCCATGAGCATTAGGTTGGTCGGTTGCACATCGGCTCCATTCTGTACGTTTGACCTGAATCTCCTCATTAGATGAAGCACTTCACCGTACCTCCTCATTAGCTGGAGGATTAGAACGGCCGTCTGTCAAAAGAGAGACACTCTGGGAATAACCGCCGAGAACATTTGAGCTGGCAAATGGTTTTCCAGTGCCCGAACAATCGTCACCCAACCAGACCTCCTTGGATGATAATGTTATGGGGGCCAGAGCTCCCTTCAGCCCTTCTGCGGTTTGAAAGTGTAAAAACCTTTAGAAGAGAGAGGCAAGGCTATTGAATCTAGCTCCAACCAGAGCAGGATATTTCTACGGTGCCAGTGTCTCGTTTGTCACTTTCACAGCTGATTTCACAGCAATTTCAAGAACATTTCTGAATTTATTTTTTTGGAGAAATGTAAA
>CM077229.1:16311168-16386168 GCA_039654775.1 Spinibarbus caldwelli | reverse complement strand
GCACCATCAACGTCACCAACTGAAAGCGCAAAAATTCAGGTTTACAGTTTATTCTCATTCCTTCATTGGCCGGGCACCCCAAACTCACCATTGTTTGAGGCAGTGCATCTAACTTTTGATACATGAAATCTTCAACATTATATACAGTTTCAGAGAGCATGGAAAATGCAGGGAGTTCATAAATCCGCAAATCCTCGGGCAGGTGAAAAAAAAAAAAGACCACACACAAGCCATTCTCTGATTCGTTGCCAGTTCTTTTCTTCCCACTTCTGTGGAATGCACAGACAGGCCTCGCTCAGAACAACACTCTGAAGTGAAAAGAAGGCCCAATAATTTAATTCCCGGGAAGGGGTTATCAGCCGAATGAGTGAAATATTATGAAGGAATCCTCTCCAAGTCTTCCACATATGTAATTACTGAAATGAAACTGGTTAAAATAAGTTCCACATGAATATTCCCAAAGTGTCTGGCCTAAGCGAAGAGCGAGAAAGATGGGAAGAGAGTGAAACAAATGGAAAAAGACAGATTCTTCCCCAACCCCTCTCCCCCCGTTTTTTGACTAGCTGCACAGCGGTGTCCCAAAGCACATTCCTGTAAGAAGCAGGTCTGTTCTCCTCGCTAATGAAAGCGCATTGCTCTAATGCCTTCTGCTGTGCCATAAAAAGGCTTTTCATACTCTGATAATTTACTACTTGAGTTTTCTTATTTCCACTTCTACTAAATAAATGACGCACTTTCAAAGCTATTATGTTGGAAAAAGGTTGAGGTCTCGTTTGAATGGAGAAAAATGTGTGAAAAGATGTTTTAGCGAGGCGTCTTTTGTAACCAGAACACCGAATGGAGAAAGTGCACACCTGTTTACTGCACACCTGCACACCTCCATTACAGGCACGCGGCACTGTCGGCTACGAGTCACGAACTGGGTGCACTGTTCGAAAATGCTATTTCTGCGTTAATAAGTGTGACCCCTTTTAGTTTGTTGTGTGCTGTATTTGACATGTTCAAAGGGAGGTAATATGTATTCATTTAGATGTTCCAGCTAAAATATATATAACAAGTTGTTTGCCATTAGAAATGGTTTTTCACTCCAAAATGTCTTTTTTTTTTTTTTGTGTGTGTGCAGCGATGAAGACGGAAACAGACATCGCCATCGACACGGAAGGGAAGGCAGCGGCGCCGCACCCCCAGGCCTAGAGAGAAGGATAGAGGAGCTAGAAAGGGTACGTTTCTGTGCATTTACCATGAAGATACAGCAGCCTGTCCAACCTACAGCTTTTCACATAGGTCTTGTCCCAAACAACACTTGAACCTGAAATTTTTGATCTCGTAGCTTTTCCTCATTCCCATCGAGTCCAATTTTTGCCTCAACCTGTACACATACTCAATCAGCATTGCCTTTTGCTCAAGGCAGAATTGTCAACATTTCAGCTGGTTTCCGGTGGCTTTCTGCAATCTTTTGTTCAACGGCAAATGACCGGTCCCATTTCAGACCGTCTCTCGGTGCAATCCTGACCTTTCTCTGGAAGACGTCTCTGTCTTCAGTGCTTTTACGAAACGCCATGCGACCAAACCCCATGCCTCTCACTCTCAAATGTCAGCATACTTTCAAACCTGGAACCCACACAAATTCATTGCCATATACTGATATTAAATTTCATTTCAGCATGGGGTCCATATCCAGTTTTTTTAGCACCTTATCTTGCAGTGATTTCATAAGGTTTCACATATATCTCTCAGCGTGACTCAGACAGCACTGTAATAACCTTCAACTTAATTGGCTTAAGATTTTCCATGCAACAAATTTACACGCAACAAACGCTTTAATAGCGAGATGAATATTTCTTAAACCTCAAGATCAGCCGAACAACGATCTTAAAGGCACATGACGCATTGAGACCACACGCTCCACAATCGTGAGAGGAATGTCTGTAGTGACAGTCAATCGAGGTGCTGCTTTATAGCCCTGTATTATAATCATAAATATTAATGCGTCTCGGAGGATATAGGAACATATGTTCACATGCTCCTACGTGTAGGTGTGATGGAGGATTAACATTTGTAATTGGGAGAATTGAGCATTTACCTCCTAAGTGAAACGAAAAGCTGTAGGGAATATGGACAGCAGACTTTTATGTTCTGTTTTGAATAAAACAAACAGCACATCCTAACCACACTCGATGTGGCAAGTTTGTAATAAGCAATTTTTCTGTCCATACCAAAAATGAGGTCGCTACTTGATATTTAATATATGTTGAACGCTATGATGTGGAGAAGGATTTCAGAGCAAAGAAATGTCACTATCAAGCACAGTGCTGCAGAAACATAACCAAGCAACTTACAAGGTGCTGTCGCTTGTATGTTTCTAGAGCATTAACTTGAACTAAGGTGCAAAATCATTTGGAAAAGACCATGATATTGACAATAACCAACATTTCCATATCAGTGTCTATCAAGTATTCAGCAACCTGCTATGCATGGTATTAATCATTTGACATGCTAAGAGTTTAGTAGTCAATCCTAACGGTGCTTACTGGAAGTATGAAAGTAGGCAAAGCAGTACACACTATGTACAATTGTAGTTGCATTTAAGACTTCGGATCTGACTGAACTGTATTTTCACAGGAGCTGGCCGCGGAGAGACAGGAGAACAGTCACCTGTTGAAAGCCCACCAGGACAAGGACGAGCTGATTGCTAAGCTGAAGGAGGAGATTGACCTGCTAAACCGGGTGAGAAGCCAACAGCGGTCTTGAAACACCGGAACGAGCGGCTTTACAAGCGCACGTGTTCAGAAGCGTTATCTGTCATACTTATTTTCATTTCCCCTTCGATAACTACTGCATATAGGCATTTCATTTGTGTACTGAAACAGGAATGTCGATATAACCTGTATTAACACGTCGACTGATTAATTAGAAGTGACAATTTATAGGTGGCTCGCACAGGCTCCTACAGCATTTTACTTGGGTTTACCTCAAATCAGACTTCCTATGGATTTTCCATTTCCAAATTCCATAGTATTCCAGAATTGTGTGAAGATTTGGCAGTGAATATTTAACATGGTTTTAATATAGGCCAGCTGCCTTAGTCAGTGTAGCATGGTATTTTTATGAATTAATTAATAATTTATTTGATGTAGACCTATATGACCTTTACAAGGGTATCAGTTAAAGAGTTATTAAAATAGTGCAGTGTTTTGTCCTGAATTAGCAGACAGTGATTTAAATGAGTTGGCAACGACAGAAACATTTTGGCTAAAGCAGCCTCTGCACATGGCATAAAAATTACGTGGATCTCGCACGTTCTCGTAGTTTAATCTGCTCACGAAGCTGAGGTGCTTTAGTACTTGTATTTTTTAGCAGTATTGGCATGTTTGTCACACAGAGCATCCCATTAAGCGGAGTCATAATTAAAAGCATCTGCGTCTGACGTGAGCACACTGTTATATTTACACTTGTTTACACCACTAATGGACATTACTCATCCTCTAACCTCTCACGCTATTTACTAAGGCATCTCGCAGACTGAGGCTACGTCTTCTGTCTAGTTTGCAGGTGTTTTGTTTTCCGTAAAGCTCATTTTTTCCCTTCTTTTGGCCTTCCCCAAACAGCCACGTATCACGTAGGCGGCAACTAAACAGAAACGATATCAAACGATCATGTCGCTATCTCGCAGCAATCAGCTTCATATTGTAAAGGCGCTCAGCAGCTTAGCGGAAGATTATAATTATCCTCTGCTTTAGGGTAACAAATGCTCTCAGGTCTCATGGTGCATTTCCAACCGTAAGTGTTTATGTGAGGTGACCGCCACAGAATTGGGCCTGAGTGGATATTTGATCAACATTATAGAGACACTGTGTCCTTTAGGGGTAGATACACAGTGGAAGCAGACTGACTATCCTTGTTTTATGAGTTTGTTATTTTGAACCAGAGCTAGAAAGTATGAGTGTTAGAAACTGTAGGCCAATCATTGTGGAGCATGAAAGTGACCGAACTCTGTGAACACGCACTTGGCCCGTGCAGGGTATCAAGAATAGACAAAGCACATAGTGCTTATGAGCATGAAAAGTTGATGTGCTGGTTGATGAAAGGTTATGTTTATGTAATGAGATGGGTGCATAGCTTGAAGGATGATGCAGCCCAAGTGTAAAAGCTTGCTTGTAACGTAAGCAAAGATGTGATTTTTCCAGCAATGTTTGTTGACTTTAGTCATGTTAAGCTTTTTTTTTTTTTTAATTTTTTGGCTGTGTAACCTTGATATGATGTGTCTTGAGAATTAGGTGGTTATGGTGGTGTTATTGATGTGAGGTGAGGGATTGTGAAACGATAAAGAATGTTGTCATTACCTGTAGTACATGTGGGTTTATATGTGCCATTACATGTGGGTTGTAGATAATCCATATGGTAGTCAGTGCATTTAAAGTAGTTTTACACTGCCAATACAGGTAATGAATGTAGTGAGTTCCTTATAAGCAGCTGAAGTAAGGTAAATGTTGCTTTGCTTTATGCCAAATTAACAGGGAGTTACCATGGAAGAAAGTAGTAGCACAATGACTTGGTTGTGGACCAGCCTTTATTGGTTTTCAGTGTGCAAGTTGAAGTTTTGTAGTGTGTGAGCACTTCCAACAAGCATAGCTGTGGACCGTTTGTGTGGTGTTTTGGTACAGAATGTTAGTAATGATATTGTGATGGAGTTTATAGTAATTATTTTGATGTAATTTCTGTAATGTAGCTTGGTAGTAAAGCTTTAGTTCTTTGTACTTGTATGTGTGGGTTGGTGAGATGCCATGTGTGGGCCTGAGGTAGTGTCGTCTACCTTTTTGCGTATGGCCACCTGAGGTTTAAGCGGGCAAGTGGTCATGTTCCACGAATGCCTTTGGTGCTGTGGTCTTTTAGAGTGGCTGTGTTATAAATGAAGTATATGGTAGTTGTTGACATGTCAGTATGTGTCACTTACTTGAAGCATCTTATGAGGAGCTGATGTCCTAATGCTTGTGCCCTAGATGTGTAGGGTTGATGGTAATGTGTGCTATTTATGTAGTGTTTGTTGTAGTAGTTTAATGGAGTGCTCCTAAGCGTAGTTGCGGTGTACCTGTTGGATGGGTACGTTATCTGACACAATGTATTGGATGGTTTAAACTGTGTAGTAATGAGCTGATGAGCAGAATCAGATGTTTAATTAGGGAGCTGGAAATAGGTGGCTGAAGGTTTATCCAATGCAACTTGCTTGCTTACTTAGTGAGTAACTAAGTAAGTGAAGAACAATCCAAGGCCAAGATATAATGAGGACCCAATATCTGCATTAGTGTACATACAATGTAAAATGTGTTGCGCGTAGTCCTGGTGGAACTTGCAGGGCTCGCAAATCTTGAAGCAGAGCAAAGGCAAGCAAGAGTAAGTGCAAGAGCAAGGCTAAGAAAGCAGCAACAGTAGGTGTGAGAGGCCTACCGTGCTGCTGCTTCTCATTGGAGTCGCGCAGTTAGAGTCGAGCAGGTCTTCGCACGACCACTGCCGCACGATGGCTGCCGCTGCCGCTCCAGGAAAACTGACTGCTTAAATACTGAGGATGCTGATTGCGCCGCAGCTGAAACTGCCTCGTCAACCAATGGCGCCCAGCCTAAACTTGTGACCTCACTTGCTACTCACCTGATTCCAATCATCAGCTCGTTACTACACGGCCCTATCTGCTAGTGCCACAGAAACTGTTGCTATGCTTCTGCATTCATCCTACGTTATAAAGGTAAGCTATGTCAAACAATTGATTGAGTCAAATAAAATGTGCTACAAAACCAAATCTTTTGACCTCATATTTCATTTCTTTGGGACACAGACAGACAGACAGAGGAATCTCATACTTTCATACACTGTGATAATCTCAAACATGGACAACAGCAACACACTGCAATAGTACTTCTCGTTGCATCACACACATGCATTAAACATTAATACTGCTTACTGTTTACTACACACACATATTTTCAACATTGCCAAACTCGAGTGATTCAGTACTCCAGCCAGGGCACTGTCTCACACTCTTCATCACAGTCTGCATTTACAACACAGCTCTACTTTTAGGCTTTCTGCAGGGAATACACCCAGTAGGTGGTTGACCCTTTTATGTCAGGGCTGTTGTCTTTGTCTGAGATTGCAGTCTGTTCTCTTACTTGCTTCCAACACAAACAGAGCTTCAGAGGTCCGCGCCAACAAATACGCTCAGCTGTGCCGTTGCTGGACTCACACAGACCCCTCATACCTTTTTCTCATGTGCCTTGTTTTTTTGTTTCCTCCCTATAATATACTAAACACACACTAACAGGACAGAATACAAATAGCAAGAAAGAAACATAAACTGAGCTTTCAGGGACAGATATGAGGGACGCATACACTGAAAACAACACATTTCTCTTGACAGTACGCAACTACAAAAGATGGCAAGATGTGTTCTTTCCTAATGCTACATCTGTGTCCCAAACAGGCACCTGCCTCACGAACTCCAACATGTGTGCACTTCCATTGCTCTATCATTGGCTGCGCCCTCTGAAACGCACAAACTGCACCTGACGCCTAATCATTCAAATCTTCCTTTACCCACTGTTCATACCGTCTACACTTGGACAAGATCAACACTGTAGCTCCGCTACACAAAACCCCACAGCAGAACCGCTACAACCACACATGCAAATACACACTAAAAAATGCTGTGTTAAATACAACCCAGTGCTTCATAAAATATGGACAAACCTAGCGACTGGTTTGTTTTGACCCAGCAGTTGGATTAAATGTTTAACCCAACCTTCTTTTATTTAACTCAATTATTATTTACAAATTACTATATGGCTGGCTTAAAATGAACCCAAAATAGGTTGTATATTACAAATCACACACACAATTACTAGAGGCATGAGCAATAATTCAGAGGTGCACATTTATTAATACTCTATTATACTTATTGTTTATTCAGCTTATTAATACATGTTAATTTCCAATTTATTTTGGGGTCATTTTAAGCAAGAAATACACTCAATTTTAAGCAATAGCTCACTTAAATAAAACTACCCAGAAAGTTGGGTTAAATATTTCACTCAACCGCTGGGTCAAAACAAACAAATCACTGGGTTTGTCCATATTTCACCCAGCACTGGGTTGTTATTAACCTAGCATTTTTTATAGACTTTACTGGACAAGATACCTGTGACATCTCAAAGTTATGCAAAGTTATGCACTGATGAAAACACATCACAAATGCATTAAACAGTCGCCTGTCTGTCACAGCGTCTGACGGAGCGAGCCGCTTTACGTGTTGGGAGGCAACCCATTACATGTAACACGACTTACATAATCACATTACTTTTTTCAAGTAATGCATTACTTTTAACTTTACAAGAAATTATCGGACTTACTTTTTCAAATAAGTCACACAATCTACTTTGTTTGACCATTTATTTACTGACAGCTCTACTAAAACTAATCAATTCTGTCCTCAGTGGCTCTGATGTCAGGAGAAAATCAAGATTCTTATGTTCATTTTTACATCCAACTACAAAACACCTGCACTGCTTGCAAGACATTGATGCTGCTTGAGCGCCGAGAAATGTCAGACGGCATACAACTGGCTGAGAGCTGAAATATGCTAATACGGGACAGTCCGTCAGCGGTCGTGGGCGGGGCCTGAACAGTATGACATCATACTGTTCACAAAAAAATTGATAGTTTTCACGTGACGTCACACCCTTATAGGAACGCCCAACTGGCGGGCAAAACGAAGCTTTGCTCCACTGACTGCAAGCTATTTTTACGCAGATTGCATTAGGTAATAATGTAGTAAAACACAGATATTAAAAGGCGAGATTCAGTGGACACCTTATTGGTGATATTTTGTACAGGCAAGAGGATGAAGTTTCACATTAAATGGCTTCCCATAGAAAACCACTAGAAGGAAAACACTGAACCGTTAAGCGGATTGTGTTCATATTCCGGCCTCATCTGCTTACCTATGTAAACTATGCATCATTAATGTGGTGATTTACTGAATTTGATCTTTTAATATTACTGTTTTAAATATATTAAGGCACTTTAAGTGTTTTTACAATGTTTTTTCGCACTGTTTATGATTGAAATATTGCCACGGGTGCTTAATATGGATTGCAAATGGCCTAAACTTGCATTTTGTTCAGAAATACCTTTGTTTTATTCTTTTGAGAGGTGATCTAAATATTTGCGGCTGGGAAACAGATGAAAAATTGACACGCTTGTGCTGCGGTTCTATGGATGTTTTGCCCTCCAGGTCTTCGAGCCGGTCACGTGACTGAAAACTATCAATTGAGACTGTTTACGTTTTTTGAGGATTACAAAAAAATGAGCAAATTAACTTTTAGCATTTTAGCATGGCCGTGTCCACACACCTCTAACACACATTTATATGCAAACACCATGTAAATGTGAATTTTGCATCCGATGTCTCCTTTAAAAATAAACAAGCAAGCCCGGCTCAGGTGACAAAAAGTAACGCAATGCATTACTTTCCATAAAAAAAACAACTAAGTAACACAATTAGTTACTTTTTATGGAGTAATGCAATATTGTAATATATTACTCTTTAGTAACTTACCCCAACACTGGTGTTAACTATATCCTACAAGTTATTTTCATGTTTAGGACAAATTGGATTATGCACTTTCCCTGCAGCAGCTTGCTCTGTGTTCTCCACAATTTTTCAGATGTGCTCATATAAAAACGACTGTATACCAATATAAAAGGTATTGCCATTTAATGTAATTTATAAAAAATATTAGCAATATATTGTACAAGCTCCATATACCACCCAGCCCTAACGCATCAAAACTTTTCTGTCTTTAGTTGAAAATGCTAATGTATAAACACCCTCTTAGTACACAGAATGTTGCTATGCATTTGTACTTGCCATGCTACCACTGTATACTATCTTTTTATTCTATACAGCCTTTTTCCAGCTGTCAGACAGCTTGCCATTGACTTGCCTGATGAACTCTGCTTTAGAGTGCAGCCTGATGAAATCTTCACCACTTGCATGTAATTGACCTCAACAATCTACTCCGTGTCTCTTTCAGACTAGCATTAACAACACGCAACAATGCTGAAAATACTTCAACCACAGTCTTTGTGCAACATTATTAATTAGTTTGTCTATAAGTGGACAAAGCTGTTTTCTCGTAAAGACTGCTGTTATAATAATCACATTTTTTTTTTTCCTGGAAAAACAAGTGCTAGTTGTACACAGCCTCCAGTTACAACTTCTCAACCTTTATTTTTGAGCTCGTTTAAACGTGCTGCAAGTAATCCCGCTGACTATTCGTCATCGTTAGTGACTGAGGAAACTGTAAATGAAACTTGTTACTTTACTGCCAGAGCTTTTGATGAGTCCACAGCTTGTTTGCCGCTAATTGAACACACTAATGCTTCATTTGTTATTATTAATCCTGCTCCAGCAAACAGGACACCCAACAGAGATGTTATGTTTTAACTTTCAACGATAGCGGAGCGGACAACGCTGACAAATAAGTAGTTGCCACAACGATTACGTCCTTTTGATAGTGTACGCTACAAGGTGGAAAGGCCGTTGCTTAGAAAGTAGCAGTTACAGATGCAGTTAACCTCAACACACCAACTTGCTCAAATCACACTACACCAGTTATTTTTTAAGCACACTGACCTTCTCAACTAGCAATGACATCCTAACACATCCTACAAAACCACTCAATATTAAAGGAAATATAGGAACATCTTAAAAATTGCCTATTTCAAGACATATGGGTCATTCTGTATCAATTGAACCGGAAGTTCCCAGCTCAAAGTTTGGATTTTGTAAAAAAAAAAAAAAAAAAAAAAAAAAAAAACTTTTTGGCTGAAAAACAAAATACATAAATGAAGAAAAAAGCCAAAATAATAAATGTCATAGATGAATATGTACTGAGTAATCCAGTATTTTGTAGAGGGGACAAGCTCTGAGATTCAGAGCTAAATTACAGGGGAGTAAAAATGACCTCAAAAAGATGGTAGCAAAATAATTTTTACAGAGAGATTGGAAGGTCTGTTTGTAAAAATTGTTGACCTTAGCAATCTCTGTAGCATGTGCCAATGGTGACCATTCAAAAATGGGGAAAGAGTACTTTTCAGGTTTTTATTTTTCTTTCGCCAAAATTTGCATGCCTGTAATTTAAGAAGCATTAAATATCTCTTAATGTCCTTTTAGATATTAGGTCTTATACTTTCCTTTTGTCATCTTTTATTTAAGGCCATATATGGTTCAGTTCCAGAGATATTACAAATTCTATATGCCTCCAGAAGTAAATTGAATATTTTCATTGCTCAAATACCAAATGTGGGTCACTTTGCATAAAGATGATACTTCTTTTCATTTCAAGTGGAATGTCTGAAGAACAAATAATGTTAAAACTACAAATGTATCTTTTTCCCTTCTGTCAAAAACACTGCATTGAACACACCTGTCTAGCGCCACAAATATTATTTTTACAAAGTTTTCATGCCCACAACTCAAGAACTAGTATGATTTTACATTCTAGTTCTTAATAAACTTTTATTTTGGGATCTTCATTTTCCATTCCCAGAGATATGGGGATCTCAATGCAGCTCCACATTCAGATTGGTGAATATTACCCATTTTCAGTGGTTGAAAACCAAATGTTTACAGTAACGTATACAAATGATACTTACTTATTTTATTTAAAAAACAATGTCTGAAGAATAAGTAATGTTGAAACTACAATTATTTCCCTCTATCAAAACAACTGCAAAGAATATACCCATCTGAGTGCCAAAAATACACTAAAATGGTCAAGTTGATGCATAATAATTTGCTCTCATTAGTCTTTTCATAAGGTTCTATATTTGAATCAGTTTCAGGGATATTTGGAAGGGATTTTGTTCATTTTAACAGCTTCTGAAGCTACCAAGTGTTCAGATAAGCAGTATCGCAACTACATGTTCGAAACAAATTCCACGCCTTAGGTAAAAGCTTTTGCTCTTCCGACACATCGTGTTCACAACAATAAACCAACATTTGGCTCACCTGGATTATTAGAATTTCTTTTGTTATAAACCTGTGAAGCATAATCATAGATCAAGACTTGACCATAGATCCACTTCTAAAGGGCATATCACAGCTATAGAACAGAATCACTGATAGTACCTTAAACTTTGAAATATTTATGGTCTCTCACATTTAAAATAATTAATACTGGGTAATTGTAAACCCTGAGTAAATGGGATCCTGGATCCTGGTCATTCATAATCTGACATGTCACACCATACATTCCTTAACTGGGTTATTGTTATTATTTACATGTTTACAGTGTCAACAGTGATAACTAGATAAACACAAAATCACATTTGGTTTTTGACCGTTGAAAATGGGTAGGATTCAACAATTTGGACATGAAGCTGCACTGAGGTCCCGATACATCTCAGATTAAACCACACAGGACCTTGAAAATGAAGATTCAAAAAGAAAGGTTTCTTAGGAACCAGAATCAAAAATCAACTTCTTGAGTTACAGGCATGTAAACTTTGGAAAAAGAATATATCTGGCACTCAGACAGGTGTGTTCAATGCAGTTGTTTTGACAGAAGGAAACGAGATACATTTCTAGTTTCAACATTATTTGTTCTTCAGACATTCCACTTTAAAAGAAAAGAAGTATCATCTTTATGCAAAGTGACCCACATTTGTTTTTTGATCAACGGAAATGTGTACAATGTAACTATTTACTCCTGGAGCCATATTGAAATTGCAATATCTCTGGAACTGAACAATTTATGACCTTAAAAATGAAGTTTGTTAAGCCCCAGTATCTAAAAGGTCATTGAAATATCTTTAATACTTCTTGAGTTACAGATATGCAACTTTGGAGAAAAAAAAACAAAAAAAAAAACTTAGTGTTCTTTCCCCATTTTGAATGGTCACTATTGCCACGTACTGCAATGAAGACTGCTAAAGTCAACAGATTTTACTAACAGACCTCAGATCTCTGTGTAAAAATAAAATCATAATGGTGCCATCTTTAAGTCATTTTGACCCCCCCTCTACAGAATAATGGATTACTCAATTAATATACATCGATGACATGTAATATTTTGTCTTTCATCACTATACAGGTTTATCTTTCTTATGGAAAAACATTGACAAAATCAAAAATTTGAGCCAGAGAAGCTTCTGAAATTTGGTTGATTTGAAACGGAATCACCCCCATTTCTGTTTAATAAATTGTTGTGCTACAAATATCATATTATTAGCTTTACTACACTCTAACGTCAACCACTATTGGAATCAATTGACAATCACAAGTCTCTCCTGTGCTTTGTGAGAAGACTGTTAGAAAAAACTCCTTTGGTGAAATAACGCTGTCTGTATATTTTGACATGTTTTCCAGGATCTGGATGATATTGAGGATGAGAACGAGCAGCTCAAACAGGAAAATAAGACCTTGCTCAAAGTGGTCAGCCAACTCACCAGATAGAACCTGGTGACCCGAGGATGGCTGAAATGGAGTATGCGTCTCGCTGTGGTGGCCGGAGGGATTTGCCGAACGACGCCACTCGCCTCTGTCCTTTACGTGTTCTGCTCTGGTCTTACGTGTCTGTCCATCTTGTCGTCGCTCTCTGGAAGAGGATGTGTGCGCGCCTTGGGGAGGCTTCGAGAACCCCAACCATTGGATATCGAACCGAGCCGCCCAACGCGGTGTTACTCGAGGCTTTTACGGAGGCTGTCAAAAGGAACTCGCCTTCTATTTAATGTAAATGTGTTTAAGGCTTACGCAGGACAACGAAAAGAGGAAATGCCTTTGAATGTATGTGGTGTGGCACCAAATTTATTTTCTTTCCTTTCTTTTTATTCTTCTAGCTCAGAGGGGTTTCTTTTACATTCAAATCTCAAATCGCTCCAATCGCGCTTTTAGGATTTTTCAGCTTCCAGGGCTCCTCTGTCAGTTAAGTGTCCACAATTGCCTTTACATTTAAAGTTTGTCTCTTTAACACACATTATTACCCGTGAGTCCAAAAAGTGCCTTTTGGACAGGAGCCCACATCTAAACTTATGGCCTCATTTTAAACTGGGTAACCGATCCTCCCTGGCAGTTGGCGGTACTTGGACCGATTCTGTGTTTCGGCCTCCGAGAGCGTGACGCTACGAACGTGTCTCTAGCTTGGAGCTTACAAATGCTGTAATGAATATTATCTGTTATTGTCGGATTTCTACATTTTAGACGCTGTTCAAATGTTTACAAGTTGTTTAAACTCTTGGTATCAATAGATGTAGCTATTCATCGTGTACGGTTAGCGTGACGTAAAGCCTAGGCCGCTGCTGTGCGTTTTTGAAATAACCAAATTGATCGGCGATGTTAAGCACATTCACGTGGTCTCTCGTAGCCGATAAAGACGGCAATATGACATTTATTACTTTACGATAAATTGCTATTGCAAGGTCACCACTTTAGGGGTTCATATCTACATCGATGCTAATCTACAATGCTAATGAAATTTATTCTGTAAAGTCATTTGAGGGGGTATCTTTTCTTTGTTCTTTCTTTTTTTAGAGTGTATTGGGGTGGGAGATATCTGTATCCCACTGCTTTACATAATGCATGTACAGAAGATTGAATAAAAGTCAATAAAAAAGTAAAATAAAAGTCAATAAAAATCTTTCATGATATTTGTTTTTGTTCAGTAACATTACTGTAATGAGGAAAAACTCACTTAAAACCAAGGAAATGTATGTTAAATCTATAATTGCTTATAATATATATGCTTATAATTGTATTGGATTACAAGTAACATTAAATGTTATTATTATTATTCAAATATTGAAATTATTGCCTATACAATGATTGTTGTTACATGAATCATCCATATCTAATTAGAAGTGAATACCTACAATGAGGAAAGGAATTCTGTCATAAAAAAATAAAAATAAATAAAAAAAAATCCAATGTATAATCCAATAAGCCAAATTATCTTCTTTTATGTTCCACAGAAGTAGGTGTTAGTCATAAAAGTCGGAATAACATGAGGCACAGTAAATTAGGACCATTTTCAGTTTTGGGTGGAACTGACATGAAATGTGACCATAATCTAAGGCACAAGATTGTTAGTTGGTTGGTTTGTTTACCTACTTTATGCAAAGTACATTTTTTTGTCGAGGAGAACTTTGATCCTGGTATCTTCTTTACAGCATTCACCCTGTGTGATTTCAGTCCTCTGTGAATAGAACGGCCCCAGATTGGCACTGCAGGAAATTGTGAGGCGTTCATAAAACCAGAGGCTAGCGGACAGAAGGCTTTGCTATCTAGAGGATGCAGGGACTCCGCTATGGCTCGCCAGCATATTAATAAAGCGACGCCTCTGTGGTCATTAGAGCCCTCACCCCGAGAGAGGAACGCCTGCTATCGCGCTAATGCTTTAGTAATTGCTTCGTCTTCCCCTCTCCGCCGCTCCAGGACAGACGTGTGTCTGGATTAGCATTTTTATGGAGAAAGCCGTGCGGACTCTTCTGGAAAGAGTGGAGATGCGAATGCATCCATTAGTGAACTTTAACACTCCTGTACCTTTGAAAATATTTGTTGCTTAAGTAACAGTGCTGGATGCTGACGTTCCTTGACTGTACTGACCCCGTTCACTTTTCTCTTTCTGTGAAAAGATGATGGAAGCTCAGACGACAATCGCTGTGTCATGACCCTGTGTTAGGCAAAATGTATTTCAAAACAGCAGCATTTAAACTAACTGGAGAGACTTTAGACCTCCTTAAGAGTTTCAATGAATTAAATTAAAAGGTTAAATGATATAATTGATTGATTGCCATTTACAGTGTTGGGGAAAGTTAAGTTTAAAAATAATGCATTACAATATTGCATTACGCCATAAAAAATTAACTAATTGCGTTACTTAGTTACTTTTTATGGAAAGTAACGCATTGTTCCTTTTGCGTTACTTTTTGTCACCTGGGCTGGGCTCGCTTATTTATTTTAATAACAGAAAAACCCAAAAGTTATATTTTTGGTGACTGTAAAGGCCCTTTCACACCAACAGTGAAATTAATAAGCCTCAGGTTGAAGGCCTCTTCACTTACTCCCAATTTCTCTCAACACGGTTACAGGAAAGGTGTCAGTGAATTAACAGGAAAACAAAATAACTTGCGTTACTTATTTGAAAAAGTACCTCGGATATTTTCTTGTTAATTGAAACGTAATGCGTTACTTTACTAGTTACTTGAAAAAATTAATCTGATTACGTAACTCGTGTCACTTGTAATGCGTTACCCCCAACACTGGCCATTTATTCATTCTTTATTAAGATAACTAATTTTCTGTTGTATAACTCTAAACGCATAGTTTTGGGAAGTGTTTACAGAGTGGGTACACATGATTGATAAAAGTTACTAATTATTTTTTAACTTATGATTGCTCACAGTTACTGTAAATATCTCAGTGTAGTTACTTTTGTGCTGAAGAGCTGCATGTAACATACTAGCAGGTGATTTTAGAGCCAGTAGTTGGTGCACAATTAGGTTTAACTGAAGTTTTCACAGAAAAAATAGTTTGCCTCTGCTTTGAGCTCAACGTACAAGTCACTCAAACAGATCCAAATCAGATCCTGCTCCTGCTATGCACCAACTGGCACAGAACTGCCTTTTATAAAAGGAAAAATTCATGTGTATTAGAACCCAGGATGATTAGTATCAGGAGTAAGTATGGCCTGCCTAGCTATTAGCTATTCCTTTTGGCTCAGTGAAGTATGATCTTCACAAGCTTGAAAGAGCAATTGCATGAGATTCTACAGAGACAAATGGCAGTGAATTACAAAAACCGCAAACTGTCTCATTAGAGCTACGCTGGCTAATGGTGTCCACTAATAACCGCTAATTGAACAAAGCTGACATCTCATCATTCTGAGGACTCTTCAGATGCTTCAGGTTTGACACGATATTATGGATTCACTCTCCGCTCAGGTTGCCCTAATCATAACTAAGTCACATGTACTGACAAACGTCTTTTCTCTCATCTTTATCTCAAGACAGAACCAAATCTGAAAAAAAACTGGGAACTGGAGGAGAACAGCCTGTGAGACAAATTAAAACCAGTCCAAAATGTAAAAAATTTAATATGCAACAGATTTCCTCCCATTATTTTGTAAGCCTACTATATAATTGGGGTGGGTGATATGGCAAAATATCAAAGCACAAAATTTTTCAGGCAGGATCATGATCCATGATCATATCACAATTCTTTTTTATGTTGATTTTTAAGACTGTTTTGAAATTATTGAGCAATACAGCCAAACTAATTTGCCTAATTAAAAAATACAGCCCTAGAAGGTGGTAAAACATTGCAAGAAAAAAAAAAATGACAGACCATTTAGTCCAAAGGAGAGGTGGGTCATATTCACTTTTTATGTTATTTTTGTTATTAAAATTCTGATGTAACCTGCAGAAAGAGTCACTGAAAAATCCCTAGCACTAAAGCACAGACTGACAATCAGTCTGAAACACACAGTCAACTTATTTTTGATATGCATCTCATAAGCACGTGCAGCTGATGGGCCTCTTCATAAATGGTGAAAGTGACCAAAACTATGCATTAAGGTGGTGACACGACTTACCCGAAGCTCTCTGCTCACTTTTAATTCACTAATTACACTACTTTTATGAAGGCATTTTCTCTGCACATGCAGATATGGTATATCAACTGGTATACTTAGAAGTTTCTTACTTAGAAGACTTAGAAGTCAAGTCGTGATGTATCAAATACTGTTTCCAGGTCCAAGCCTCCACTCCATTTCAGTTGAGAATATTATCGCAACAGCCGTTTATGAACACTCTTCATGTCTTGCACACTTCAAAGCTAAGCTTTTAAAAACTCACAGTGTACACTACAGTCTTTGGGCACACATACTGTCCAAGATACCAATGTTTTGTGTTTTAGAAAACATGAATCAGTCTGGCCAACTGAGATTTTGGTGTGAGGATAAAGGTTAGGATCATGGGTTTTCAGCAGTACTTACAGCACAGCGTGAATTTGTTGTTTGCATTTGGGATCTAAAGGAGCATTTGGACCCAGAGATGCATGACGTAAGACTTAACCAGATTGCTATCATCTGTAGTCATGTTTACACACATCATGCCCATGACCATCATTTCCCCAGATTCACACACACACACACACACACACACACACAGAGACACAGACAGACAGAGGGGCAGACTGGGGCCAAAAAGTGGCCCTGGACTTTTTGCCACAGAGCGGCCCACCAAACCCAGTTTCCTGGTGTATATGGCAAATATTAAAGAATTTTAAAGAATTTTTATGAGGGACAGTTTAATATCACTAAAGTTAAATACCTATATTATCAGTCCATATGACACAATGCTCTGGTATCATCTAGAAGACTTGAATAGTTCAGAATGCGGACTGTTTTTATGGTGCCTTTCTATTGGTCATATACAGTATTTGTCCTTTTGCAGGAGCTTGACATCTATCATTTTAAGGAATAGAGCTCCAATTGTGGAAAAGAGTATACAAATTATTTTGATGATGAAAAATATAGTAAACAGTACTGTGAAATATATAGCTGGCTTCTATGCAAATATATAGTAAAATATAATTTATTGCGGTGATCAAAGCTGAATATTCAGCATCATTACTCCAGTCTTCAGAGTCACATGATTTTCCTTCAGAAATCATTCTAATATGCTGATTTGCTGCTCAAGAAACATTTCTGATTATTATCAATGTTGAAAACTGTTGTGCTGCTTCATATTTTTGTGGAAAACGTGATATCATTCACATTCAGTATTGGGTAAGATTAAAAAATATTTTTAAGATTAATAAGATTAAAATAATATTTTTCTTCAACAAGGTTGCATTAAATTGATTTAAGTGACAGTAAAGATTTATACTTATATATACTTATATTATTACTAAGTACTTATATTTTAAATGAATGCTATTCTTTAACTGAGAACCATTATACCAATAATAAAAACCATTATTAATAATTGATCAAAAATAATAACTGATAGTAATTAGGCAGCAAATTAAGCAGCATTAAAATGATTTCTGAAGGGACACTGAAGACTGGAGTAATGATGCTGAAAATTCAGCTTTGATCACAGAAATAAATGAGATTTTAAAATATCCTAAATAGAAAACCACTATTTTAAGTGTAATATTTCATAATATAATTGTTACTGTATTTTTGATCAAATAATTTCAATCTTCTTTCAAATAAATGAATAAATAAAAAGCCTTAATTATTTCAAACTTTTAACCACCAGTGTGTATATAAAATAATGCATGTGAATTAATAAGCAAATTATATTTTTACTAGGCATATAATATAAATCACTTTCATATGCACAGCACTCGAAAGCAAAAGTCTTCAGATTTACAATGTTTTAGAGTAAGATTGAGAATGATTTTTATAGATTTATAAACATTTTCTTAGACACGGAAATCACGGAAGAAAGCCTATACAGAGATACATTAACTCTTATCTATGTCTATCGTTTAACTTTTTTTTTGTTTGTTTGTTTTTTTTTGTTTTTTATCGTAACGGTTGGCAGATATTGCTGAATTGTCTCATCATGTTTAGCTGGTTACATCAGCAGCTCGCATTCAAGTCGTGCGCAGTTTAGCGTCATTGAACAGTAAATCCCGCCTTCTACACTTTGATTGGCTATTTCAAACATATATACCAAGAGTTTATATATATATATATATATATATATATATATATATATATATAATCCATATAACTGAGACAGACTAAATCCAGAAGAACTGTTGTAACGTCTCCAAGACGCTTCAAGAAACCTACCTGCAAAGCTACAGTACTGTTAAAAGTTTTAGGCACTTGTGTAAAAATGCTGTAAAATGAGGATGCTGTCAAAAATAATGTCATAGATTTTCTTTATGAATTAACTTCTATTAACTAAATTAAATCAACATTTAGTGTGACCATCCTTTGTGTTTAAAGCAGCTTTTGCCCTCGGTGCACTTCCGCATAGTTTTTCAGGGAGCTTTGCAGGTAGGTTTCTTGAAGCGTCTTGGAGACGTTGCCACAGTTCTTCTGGATTTAATCTGTCTCAGTTTGTTCTGTTTCTTCATGTTATTCCAGACAGACTGGAGGATGATCAGATCAGATCTCTGTGTGGAGCACTGGCTGATATCAGACAAAATCTCACTGGATTATTACAGTTAATGGCAAAATGAATGTTTGGAACTGTAAACTGATATTTCCTACTGACACACTACAGCGACTACTACGAGATTCATTTTTTAGCTGCTGAAAATACTAGTGTTCTAATCATTTTGGCCACCACTGTAAAACTAAAAGGTCCAGCCAGGAACCTGCCAGCTGCAATTGAAATTGCAATTTTTATTTTATTTTATTTGTATTACAGACCATCCGTTTTACTCAGGGTCACAAGAGATGTCATTGTCATGCCACTTAATTAATGTTTAAAGGACTGCATAACAAACCTGCCACATTATTGTAGAAATTGCACTGAATTGAACAGATGAAGTTTGCTTATAAAATTTATGATACTTTCGTAACCACATCAGGGATTGTATCTCTGCTTAGCGACAGAAAAGTAACATGAGTTTTTTCACTGGAAGGATTTGTAACTTCAGATCATGACCAAATTTAGCACTCATGCTTGAGTGTGATAGAGAGAAGGCGCACAGACACCGACCTCATCTCGTATTCATTGCTCTTAAGCAGACCTTGAAGATCTACTCAGAGATGAAGCGGCCGACTTCTGAGTAATATGTACGTAATGGTGCGAGATGGTCAAAGTCATGTATACCGAAATGCATTTGATCCTGTGGAGCTGATAGCCCTGAGACCCCCGCGCTGCCCCACTCTTATCTTGTTCTTGAAGGAGCGCATATTTCATTATCAGCGCTTCCATGAGCGTGCTCCCAAGCGCCAATCCACTCAGAGGATATCTATGTGGGCTTCAAACTCAGTAAGCCTGAAATAGAAGATATTGAACTAGACATAAAAAAATGTTGTTTCGCCTTTGATATTTCACACTTGACCCTCGAGATTCAGACATTTTCATAGTTCACTGTTATAATCCGTATATACAGTCAGGTCCATAAATATTGGGACATCGACACAATTCTAACATTTTTGCCTCTATACACCACCACAATGGATTTCAAATGAAACGAACAAGATGTGCTTTAACTGCAGACTGTCAGCTTTAATTTGAGGGTATTTACATCCAAATCAGGTGAACGGTGTAGGAATTACAACAGTTTGCATATGTGCCTCCCACTTGTTAAAGGACCAAAAGTAATGGGACAGAATAATAATCATAAATCAAACTTTCACTTTTTAATACTTGGTTGCAAATCCTTTGCAGTCAATTACAGCCTGAAGTCTGGAACGCATAGACATCACCAGACGCTGGGTTTCATCCCTGGTGATGCTCTGCCAGGCCTCTACTGCAACCGTCTTCAGTTCCTGCTTGTTCTTGGGGCATTTTCCCTTCAGTTTTGTCTTCAGCAAGTGAAATGCATGCTCAATCGGATTCAGGTCAGGTGATTGACTTGGCCATTGCATAACAATCCACTTCTTTCCCTTCAAAAACTCTTTGGTTGCTTTTGCAGTATGCTTTGGGTCATTGTCCATCTGCACTGCGAAGCGCCGTCCAATGAGTTCTGAAGCATTTGGCTGAATATGAGCAGATAATATTGCCCGAAACACTTCAGAATTCATCCTGCTGCTTTTGTCAGCAGTCACATCATCAATAAATACAAGAGAACCAGTTCCACTGGTAGCCATACATGCCCACGCCATGACACTACCACCACCATGCTTCACTGATGAGGTGGTATGCTTAGGACCATGAGCAGTTCCTTTCCTTCTCCATACTCTTCTCTTCCCATCACTCTGGTACAAGTTGATCTTGGTCTCATCTGTCCATAGGATGTTGTTCCAGAACTGTGAAGTCGTTTGGCAAACTCTAATCTAGCCTTCCTGTTTTTGAGGCTCACCAATGGTTTACATCTTGTGGTGAACCCTCTGTATTCACTCTGGTGAAGTCTTCTCTTGATTGTTGACTTTGACACACATACACCTGCCTCCTGGAGAGTGTTCTTGATCTGGCCAACTGTTGTGAAGGGTGTTTTCTTCACCAGGGAAAGAATTCTTCGGTCATCCACCACAGTTGTTTTCCGTGGTCTTCCGGGTCTTTTGGTGTTGCTGAGCTCACCGGTGCGTTCCTTCTTTTTAAGAATGTTCCAAACAGTTGTTTTGGCCACGCCTAATGTTTTTGCTATCTCTCTGATGGGTTTGTTTTGTTTTTTCAGCCTAATGATGGCTTGCTTCACTGATAGTGACAGCTCTTGGATCTCATCTTGACAGTTGACAGCAACAGATTCCAAATGCAAATAGCACACTTGAAATGAACTCTGGACCTTTTATCTGCTCATTGTAATTGGGATAATGAGGGAATAACACACACCTGGCCATGGAACAGCTGAGAAGCCAATTGTCCCATTACTTTTGGTCCCTTAACAAGTGGGAGGCACATATGCAAACTGTTGTAATTCCTACACCGTTCACCTGATTTGGATGTAAATACCCTCAAATTAAAGCTGACAGTCTGCAGTTAAAGCACACCTTGTTCGTTTCATTTGAAATCCATTGTGGTGGTGTATAGAGCCAAAAATGTTAGAATTGTGTCGATGTCCCAATATTTATGGACCTGACTGTAAATCACTTAGTGACATTTATGACCCATAATTTCAATGAAAATCATGACTGCAGGATAAAGATTTTTAAAAATAATTAATGACTGAAATTCCACCTAGAGCAGTTTCTAGCCAATTAAGTCAATATTTTAGAGATAAAAATGCAATGCTCTTGAAAAGGCCAATATAAAATTTCCATATTTTTTTCATGACTCTGGGAATCCTGATTTATTCATTATTAAATATGGGCTCTTCTTGGAACTAAATGGAAGAATCGTTTTGTTATTTTAATGTATTTCATTTATTTGTTTGTTCATGCAGTATTTTATTGTACTAAGAACAATAAAATGTTACTAAGGTATTCTGATAGAAACTAGGGTTACCATGGAATATTTTTACTTGTTTCATGCGGTTTGAAGATTCAGAAGTAGAATGAAGGTCAAGACAAAAAAGGCTCTTGAGAAGGTTCTGTAGCAACAGGAAATAAAACATTTTATTGAACATTTGTGTATATGAAGTTATATAACAACAGTCAGAAACTCCACAGAGTGAATCACTACACAAAGTGAAACGAAATTGTAAAACACCTCATCAAAAATGAAGGTATACACAGCAATATAACTGTCGGCTCGCCGCTGGTGCGAGCAGTATGGCAGGAAAAACACCCCAAACAGTTCTACAAGATTACAGAGAAAATTTCCACACACAAAAATACTCAAGCAGGCAGTTGATATACACAAAGGCAACTAGGATCTCCCTACAGCATCAGATTCTAATTCATTACACAGCTTTTTCTTGAAAGGTGGCTTTTCATCGTCGTAGAGTATCGGAAGGTTGTATGCGCATACTGTGCTGAGCGATCGGGCTTTTTTTATTGTCGTTTTTCTTTTTCAAGTTGTCGGAGCTGTTTGCGTGCTTTGGTAGGCTTCAGTAAAAGATAGCGTTGCTTTGCAGGGCTAGAAATGGCTTTTCAGACTACTTTACAAACCTCTGAGGTGCAACGAGCAATGCAATGCTGTCTTCTATTGTACGTCCAGTTCTACACCTTACGTGCAGACACCTGATAGTACAACAACACCCTTTTGCCGTACGAAACGATTGTGTCAGTTTGTGACTCTAAAACTGCATTTTTATCCTTGTTTTATAAACAAGCCTCTTGTATTAAGATAAATACTTATATAAACAAGAGTACATAAGTCAGGTAATGTAGAAGTAGTGGAGTAATAATTGTATCTATAGTTGCGATTACACGTTTTGGAGTTCTTCACTAGGTTTGCTCTCTCCGACAGGGTAAGAAATCATATTCGGCTATGAATAAAACACATGAATCAATATTTATTGCAACATTGAAATGAAAGTGCCAACTATACTTGGTCCCACGATAAAAAGTAGAAACGAAACACACAGTCCATACTGTACATTCTGAGTTCCATAATAAATATAAAATGGTCTTCAATAGGGCACTAAAGGAACGATAACC
The DNA here is from genome assembly GCA_039654775.1 of Spinibarbus caldwelli. Classification (NCBI taxonomy): domain Eukaryota; kingdom Metazoa; phylum Chordata; class Actinopteri; order Cypriniformes; family Cyprinidae; genus Spinibarbus; species Spinibarbus caldwelli. The sequence continues at coordinate 16,362,940 of CM077229.1, read as the reverse complement.
AGGTAGTAGTCATGAGTGTAATCATAACAGCGATAACAAAATGGTACAGCCAATCATATTAATAGTACAACAGATAGATTCCATAACAAGATTGATACAATTCTCTTATATCCAGATGATCTCAATAATGAGGAAATGATATCAGGACAAATATAAAAATATATATACACTTATTCTGAAAGGGAAGGGTTTTCATATATATATTTATTTATATATATATATATATATAGATATATATATAGATATAGATAGATAGATAATCTCATATTTGGGGTATATATATGCGTTTACCCGAATGTTTGGATGGTTAAATCTGTGTGCAGGAAAACTCAACGGGAAAAAACAAGAGGAATCCTTAAGTTTACAGATGTTGAGCTCCAAACTACACACGTGTGCTGTGACCTAACCAGACTACGGTCGATGGATACATCGTCTCGCTGTATAGGGTTGCGTTATTTTCTCTCTTTTTTTGCCCCTATAGAGAGATGCCGCCCGTTTAAACACTAGGGAATGAACATACAAGTATTGCACAGTGCTCAACAAAATGCTGTGTGAAGTGACTCGCGAGCGCGCGCACTCTGTAACGGTTATCGGTAACCGTCGCTCCCTCTTTCGTACTCTCGTGTGGTGTGATAGGGGGATGGCAGCACAACGTCACTATAGTACAAGATGGCCGCTACCTACTGAAAACTACAACGCTAAGCACACACCGCAGTCACAGTGATACACAACTCAGTCCCTAAAGACTCCTATGGAATGACAAATAGCTTTTTTTTCTCCTTTTATTTTTAAGTAACAGTGCTATCACCTACACAGTAACATTGAAAACATTTAGAAACTCCTCCTGAAGCTAGCATCTAGTGTACGCGAGAGGTTCCTCCAAGATAACTCATGGTTTTAATGGACTAAACTTCTACTCGCCCTCTTGTTAGACCCGTAGTAAAGGACATTAGAATGTTATCACCTGTACAGACCATTAACTTTTACGGTTATTGTTAAAGATTTGCTAATGCTCGTGGCGTCCAAACCGGTCGGGGGCCGGTTCGCTTTCTTGCGCTATAGACCGAACGGACTTTTCTCGACAAGCAACCGTCCGTTCCTAGACTGTACAGTGCAAAACAGTAGCCACGGGGGAAGGGATTGGCAGTTAAGCATGGCTAACTCTATTGTCACTGTGAAAAGGCAACAGAAAGCAAAAACTGCTGTTTAGGGCACCGTCGCGGCCAAAATACATTGTTCCCCAATGAACCGAAGCTACAACCACTATCCGAGTGGCGTGTGCATGGAGGGAGGAATTGCGTGCTCCTCGTACCTCCCTGAAAACAATGGCAGTGTTTAAAAGCTCGCCTCTCCTCTTCCTCCTCCTCCTCATCATCGACTCGGGACCGTGCGCTTCAAAAGATTCTGTCCCGCAACGTTTGATTACTTTTGATTGAAGGCAAGGGAGTCTCTTGAAAGACGCCCCGGTGTAAATAAATCCCCCCGTTACCCGGCCTTTAGCAAAGATCGTAAAAAAAATCATGCAGTTACCAAAAATATTCAGACGTTGACTTAATCTAAAAAATAGTTGTCTTAAAGCTAGAGTCAAAACTCCTGGTTTCATTTTTTTTTTTTTTTTTTTTTTTTTTTTTTTGGAGGCTGAACCGTAAATTCCTCAACAAAACAAGTCCAACGATGAGAAAAGGAAGCGATTCAGAAATTCAAACTTCAAGGACACGATGGCTACAGCTTGTCAATTAACGGTTTCGCGAAGGCGCCAGATTGGATTCGGGAAGATTCGGGAATCGAAGGACAGAAAACAAGAAAGAAGCAAACCGGGGACCCGTTTTACTAAAAGTTAACAGCATCACCGTATGAGAAACTGAAAGAAAAGGCTGATTGGTTTTCGTCAAGTATGAAGAATTCCTTCGATTAAAGTGGTTTAAGCGAAGCGTACAGGTCCTCAGCTTGATAAATTAGTACAAAAAGTTCTTACGAAATCATGTGCTTGTATAATTGTCAGCAGCATATTACATTTATACCATGAAACCATATTAGTTAATGGCCTTTGTGTTCAGTGTGTGTGTTTATCGTGTACATCTGTATGCTTTTTTTTTTTCTTTTTTCTTTTTTTTTTTTTTTTTTTTTAAGTAAACATGAAGCGCAAACCGTCCTTTACGTAGTGAGTGTACCTCCACTAGCGTCTTGCAGGTTGGAATTCTTTAAATATTTATATAGAGATATATCATATATTTTAGTGGAATGCAATAAGGTAAAATTCTTAAATCCAGTTATATATAATATTGGCTCTTCTATGTCAGCATTTACATAATTTAAAATAGAACATCTTATTAAAAACATCAAGATATACACAGATTAGGAAACGGGTAACAACATACAAACACATAAACTAGAAATCATTTTTATCTGCATACTGATATTTACACATGTGGTACAATAAATTCCTCCAGTCATGCGCTATCTATACAGATCATATTGCTTAAAAGAAGGGGGCATTTGGTCAGGGACTTTTAAGGTCATGGATGGAGGTGAAACAACAAAGGACAGAGAAAGTTTATCGACGGAAGGAATGAAAGAAGGAAGGAAGGGGGTGAGGGGTCGAAACCGACGTAACAACACAACATCTCAAGGGGGTGGTCCGAGAAGGCGGTTTTCTTAGACACGAAATTAGGAGTAAGGGTGCATGAATCCTTATATCACTGAGGTATTTACACGCACTGGGTAAAGAGCACTACACGGGTGGGTTTGTTGGAGGGGTGGCGGGGGGTTGGGCTCGAGCTGCTCTATTTTTTCTGAGCTGCCAGCTGGGCATCCACTTCCTCCTCCGGCTTGAGCACGTGCCACTGCGCGATGGGTCTCCTCGGGTTGGCCAGCATATCTGACCAGTGACGGAGCTCGGTGCCTGTGCTGTTCAAGCCCACAAACACTTTGCCGATGGCATCGTTCTTGCCAATCTTGTCATAGTCCAGAACAGTTATAACAACTTGAACTTTCTGTAACAGAAATTAGAGACACACATTTGTAACGTAACATTGATCAAAAATACAGTGAAAGCAGTAATATTCCGAAATATTAGAATTTAAAATGACGGTTTTAATATACAGTTGAAGTCAAAAGTTTACATCCCCCTTGCAGAATCTGCAAAATGTTAATTATTTTACCAAAATAAGAGGGATCATACAAAATGCATGTTATTTATTTAGTACTGACCTGAATAAGATATTTCACATAAAAGATGCTTACATATAGTCCACAAGAGAAAATAATAGTTGAATTCATAAAAATGATCCCGTTCAAAAGTTTACATCCACTTGACTCTTAATACTGTGTTGTTACCTCAGTAATCCACAGCTGTGTTTTTTTTTGTTTAGTGATAGTTGCTCATGAGTCCCTTGTTTGTCCTTAACAATTAAACGGCCCGCTGTTCTTCAGAAAAATCCTTCAGGTCCCACAAATTCTTTGGTTTTTCAGTATTTTTGTGTATTTGAACCCTTTCCAACAATGACTGTATGATTTTGAGATCCATCTTTTCACACTGAGGACAACTGAGGAACTCATATGCAACTATTACAGAAGGTTCAAACACTCACTGATGCTCCAGAAGGAACCACGATGCATTAAGAGCCGGGGGGTGAAAAATTTTGAACACAATGAAGATGTGTACATTTTTCTTATTTTGCCTAAATATCTTTTTTATTTTTTATTTTTTTTATTTAGTACTGCCCTACAGAGGCTACAGATGATATTAATGTTTCACAGAAGACAAAATACGTTCTTCTTAATTCTTCTTAAATCTTCAAATTTTGCAGATTCTGCAAGGGGGGATGCAAACTTTTGACCTCAACTGTAGATCAAGATACTATGTTATGAAAATGTAAAAATAAATAAATAAATACATATGTATATTTTTTTTTCAAGATTTTTTGATGAATACAAAAATCAATAGTACAGAATTTAGTTTAAAAATAAATCTTTTGTCACATTATAAAAGTTTTTATTTTCATTTTTAATCAGTTTAATACATCCTTGCTGAAAAGTATTAATTTCTTTAAAAAAAAACTCTTATTGGCCCCAAATTTTGAATATATAAATGTATAAAGTACAGTATATATAAAAGTTTTTAGAAATTCTGACACATTTAAAAACTAAATTTTATAACTTAATGAAGAGGTCTTTGACATTATGAATATCTTACAATGGGTTGCTGGGCAACATTTTACAATGACTGAAAATACACATAGTGGTGCAATAGCTCACGTCATCAACCATTTTCCCAAATACCACTACAATTATCTCAGTGTGATGGTCTATTCAAGGTCCTGTTACTCTGTAGCAGCATGGGTCTTTGAAGAGCACGGCGGCAGATACCAAAGAAAGGCCAGCGGGTGCCACCAAAGAGGTCCGAACAACTCTGTAAATTGACTGCGAGCACACAACTGATAGGTGTAAGTTCGGGGTCAATGGCTCACTCAAGCTTGCTTACTTTGAGCCCGATCCGCCCGCACTCGAAATGCGAGCAGACAATATGAATTAGCGTCTTCAGAGCCCTGATTATCCTTCGATCCACCTCTCCACTTGGATTTCACTGACCAGTGAGAACAGGCCTGGGGCCATTGTTCTCGGGAGCCAGAGCTAATTTGCCATATTAATGAAATATTGAGGGATGTACAATGAGCGAGGAACTGTTATTTTGGGATAGCCGCTTTTAGAAACGTCTGCTGTTTGGTGTGAATGGGAAGGGAGAAACGCCTCTCTGGTTAACAGACCCCCAGTCACACTTTGAATTCAAAGCAGCTCACTCAAAGCATAAAATGTATCCTCTGAACCGTGAAATGCTAAATCAATTTGAAGCAATTGTATTCTTATTGCACTAGCAAGCATTGCATCCATTTTATTCTCCAACTAATTAGCAACAAAAATTTTTTAAAAGCCTCACGCCGAGCCTTATCCTATTTCACAAGTTACTTTTCGTCTGTTGCTTGCCAATTAGTCTCTATAAATTTCAACACAGGATTTGTTCAATTAGTGTTTGATGACAATAATGAAAATGGGAACTTGTGTTGGACTCTTGTTGCCATATTATAGCTCGGTTTCAGTACACGTAAAAAAAATATAAATAAATAAAAATCCCTGAATTACCTGGATTTGTTCGAATGGCACTTCGAAACTGAAAGACTCATTGTAGTAAGGGTTGAGGGTGTTCTTTTTGATTGTCGTCTTCTTCTTCTTCAGCCGCTTGCCGTTCTGCATCAGGTGAATCTTGGCGTAGGGATCTGATAACACACAGGTACAGGAAATAGCATGAGAAATTACTTCAGTTTTTATGACATATTAGAGCAGTGGTTTTCAGCCAGGTGACTGGGACCCAGAAGGGACCTCAGCACACTTCCAAGGGGGCCACAAGGTGGCTTAAAGTGATTTAAAATAAGATACAAAAATAAGTAAACAAACAATAAAAATTACAATAAGCTAAAACAGCTAAAAGATGTAACATAATTTTTTCTTATTTTGATTTATTTCCTCAACAACTGTCATTTTCATTCAAGAATGAGGGTTTACACAGTCTGGGAAAACCTGGACGTACTTGGGAATTTTAAGTGTGATTTTCAAACCTGGAAAACTCATTATATCTAAAGTCATGTAAATTTTCCATGAACATGAAAAATAATCAATACAGGATCAATTCTTCTGTAAAATATATTTTTTTCTGCTCTAAAATATTTTAGCAGATAGAAATAGCTGGAAAATTTCTAATTTTTTTTTCCTTTAAACTTTTTATTTTATTTTATTTTATTTTATTTTATTTTTTATTTATTTTATTTTATTATTTTATTTTATTTTATTTTCACAAACTCCTAAAAAGTCATGTAAATTTATTGGTCATAAAAGAATGTGAACCCTGAAGAACAGGTTTAAATGTCAGGAATTACAGATTTTCATTAATTTAATTTTTATTATTTATAATTACTTTAATTATTTTAAATAAGTAAGTTTCTGTAAATAAAAAAGGTTGAATTTAGCACCTTTGTATTTACAACAACTAAAAAAATATTACAAAAAAGATCAAATTCATTCATTCATTCATTCATTCATCCATCTTTTATTTTTAATTTTATTCATATTTTATTCGAACATTTCTAGAAATATCACAAAATAACACTTTTTGCAGCACCTGCAGCTCCTACTGAGGCTCCAATACAAATCTCTTGTGGTATGTGATAGGACAGTACAAGCTTTTATTTACACATGACAGTATCCCAGAGAAAATCTTCCCTGTTACATTACTGCCGTTCAGGCACATCAATCTCTGCCAGGGCCTCAAAATGCTATCCATCTTATCTATCATTTCCAGCATCTATATTCTGTTACCATCATGCATCTCTCATCATCTGTTTACCTCACCCACTACTGATTCAGACCCACCTTTCTTAGAATCACTTTTTGATTGAAACCTCAAAATACAAATAAAGGATAAAATATCAAAACAATATCTGACTCTACATCTATATGTCTTCCTTTTTATGTTATAATGAGACTAAAATATGGGTAATGTCATATGCCTTTCTGAGCCTTACAATAAAAAATGGACATAGCAGCAGTTACTGAGGAGAGAAATGGTTGAATTTGACACATGTAACCATGTTTCAGAATTACCTTTTGTCCAATATGTCATTTAATTTCACTCTTTCTTTCCCTCACACTTTTATGTGTCTCTTTCTGTCACCATCATCTTCTCTGCTCTGCTCCAAAAGAGATTTAAAAAATTCTCTGGTACTTTCAATTCCCTCTTCATATTGCAACTGATCTAAATAGTCTTTATCTCTCTAAAAACGTCAGAGTAGCACATTCCAAACAGAGAGAGAGAACGAGAGAGAGACCTAGAAGGCATGCTGAACTCTGCACCCATACCATATTAGGAGTAGGGCAGCACAAAATCTGTGGCATGCAGTTTTGAAAGTGTAGTTCTCACTGCTCATAAGCTGAGGATGTGTAAGACCATAGCCATAACCAGGGTTTGAAAATTAGTGAGGTCTGGTGTGGAGTTAAGAATTGTGCTATTGTAACACCTACAAATACAACTCATTATATACACTAAAAACTTTAAAAGAGACAGACATGTAGATGTTTTTGAATGATGTTTTCTCTGTTTTGGGTGGAATGGACACAGTTAAATTAGACCATATTTACTGCATTAAAATTTGTTAATATTTTACTATAGGTTAGGGGTGCATACTTTTATCATTTGTTTATTATTCATGGAACATTACTACTACTGTTATAAACTACTGTTATAGTTTTCATTAATAAGCATTGCTATATAGATGATAACTTTGTCTAGTGCTCTTATGAATGTTTTAGCATGTACCTTCTATACTGAATGAAATAGCAAAGACTTCTTCATGGCCAGTGTTTGTATATTTCATTTCATTCTGTAACCTACTTGTTTTGGGTTGATGATGCAGTGTTGCCAGATATTTCTATGAAACCAAATAAAAACTGAAAAATAAAGATAAATCAAAATTTGTTCAAATCTTTTGTAAATAAGATAAGATAAAGGTATATCGCTAACCCTAAACTGCAACTTCCCTCTTTATTAACAATCTAAAGTGTCAAATTAAGAGGAAAAGACAAGGCCAAAGAAGCTTATAATAGATGGATCTGGCAACACAGAGCCTTGCAGTTACATGTAAAAGTTTTCATCATTTTCACACCACAGACACTAAAAATTATAGCAAACTGTCTAAATTGAATTAGCTATACATGCAGACACTCATATGAGGAGTTAAACAGCAAATCAGTCGTTCAGAAAACAAAGTTGCATGAAACTGCTGATATGCTGTAGGATCAGTTTTCCCTACATATACAAAACAACCCTGATTTTTGATATTTTTGATACAAATAATAATTATTATAATGAGAAATTATTTCTGAATGATCATGTGACTGAAGATTGCTGAAAATGGCTGCTGAAAATTCAGCTTTAAATTACATTTTAAACTATATTAAAATAGAAACAGTCATTTTAAATTGTAACACAATTTAAATTGTAAATGTCACAATTATTATTATAATATTTTATTATTATAATATTATTGCATTTCCTATCGATTAAAATAATTTTGTATCTGTTGTAAACACTGTATTATACATGAAAAAGGTCTTTTTGATACAACAAAAAAAGTATGCTTTCATATTTCTCTTATGCATTCATGAAGCTTCACAGTCTGACAGAGGGATCACATATGGAATGCATGCTAAAACATTTTATTCAGATGCAAAGATAGATTTCACATAATAGAGCAGCACAGCACCTCCTGTTGAACTTACACTAACACTGCAAGATCTTCAGAGCTCTGGCCGCTTGCTCCATCCACGTTTAATAAGGTGAAAACGCGCAGTATGGCTATTTACGATGTTGAACTTCAACAGAATTCACCAGGTCTAACACTATTAAAGGTGGTGCTTTTGCCTGGTTGCTTGGCAACAGAGTGCCTGATGTTTGAGGTTGTTGGGGAAATCTGTGGTAATCTACACTCACACAGAAGCCAAGCCAGAAGTTTGTGGTTCAAGGAGTTGGCAGTGCTTGTAATGACTTGTGTGTATGGTTCATATAGTCACTTGAGAAGCTCATCTAGAAGGGATACTGAAAATCCAAGTGAAAATAAAACTGGCCCTTGTCTCTGATGTGGTATGTTTTCATTGGCTCTGGAAAATAGGCATTCAGTCACGTATGGTCTACAGACTCATAGGTGTCTCCTAGTGGTAGACTGCATGTACTGCATTCACCCTCAGAAATATAAATGCTGATTAAAAAAATTGCCAATTTCAATCCCTATTTTGTTCAAATACATAAACCTATACAAAGAATAGTCTTTCATAATGTCTAAACCACATGCAGTGACCTGAAAAAGTACCTGGACACTTAAGCCACACTTTAACTTTGACATTTAATTGTATAAGCAGGGGTGCGCATAATTTTTTCAACCTGGTTCTCATAAGAGAACCTGGAGATTTGGTTAGGTCCTCACACAAATTAAGATATTTTTGATGAAATCCGAGAGCTTTCTGACTTTCATCAAAAATATCTTAATTTGTGTTCCGAAGATGAACGAAGATCTTACGGGTTTGGAATGACATGGGGGTGAATAATTAATGATAGAATTTTCATTTTTGGGTGAGCTATCCCTTTACGTGTGATGTAAGTGTCCAAATGCCTTTTGACGCTGTGAAAAAGTACAGTAGCTTAAGCAATAGCTTAAGCAATATAACATGGCACCAGCAACACCATAGTCACCCGTTCTATTCACAGAACACACTTGAACCGATGAACTGCATAACCTAAATGCAATTCTCGCTTCTGCCAATGCATTAAATGTAAATATGCATTAAATGCACATATACAAATACAATTTGTATATATGCATGTTCAATTAATAATCTAAAACACAAATATAGACCTAAAAGCCTCATGAGGAAAAATACAGAAATTGGTAAGCACTGCTCTGGTGAATTAATTCAAATTACATTTATTTTAGCTGCAAAAACCACGTCTTGTGTGATTATGGAGAGTAAACAGCGTTTGAATAGAGAAAAGGATAAATTATAGTGTTCTGATGAGTCGTCCTCCCTGTAGCTGAATCACAATGGAAACAGTCACTAATTATTGGCATGATCCATGCGGGCCTATTGTTTCTAATCATGTGACGGTTCTTTGGACATGCTCTGAAGTGATTCCTTCGGGAGAACAACTCCCTCTATAACAACAATTAAATCTGAGCCATTTTCACAAACTTGGAACGAGAAGAAAAACTGAGAGAGAATGCAGGGACAGATGTTTTTCTAGTAAAATCAGTGGGAACATTGAGCACTTTGTTAAAAAGGTTCATTTCACAATACAAACCGTCGGAGTCTGGCAAAAACCCAGTAATTGATGGTGAAAGCACCCTTAACTGCACAATTTTCGCAAGGGATTTGATCGATCTGGCAAACAACCAATTCAACAAGCCTGACGATGAAACGCAATAGGAGGTTTGGGGGTTGTAGTTATCACATCGTGAAAACTATAGTCCTCTAAACACGGACCCCTATATAGAACTGTTAACAGTGTTAATTTAAGCAGCGTGTTGGAGTACCTTATGAAACATGACTGACAGTTTATAGCCAGCTTTAATCTGGATTGCTAATGGACTGGAGAGAGCGAGAAAGTTTGTTCTCGGCAGCGCTGCTAATAGCTGTTCTTCTCTCTCTGAGTGATGAGAAGTGAACGCCAGGCCTCGGCTCCCAGCAGGTGGTTCTGGTACTGATGGCCTGTCCGCCTCTCTGACAGCAGGGCGAGACGGACCAGATGCGACAGAACCAGCGAGGGAGGTGGGGAAGTATGGATGGACGAGACCGGGCCGTTTTTCATAAGTGGTTACGGCACAGATGAGGACTGATTTCTGAATGCCGAGCTGTAAATTTACTCAGCGAAAATGTATTCATGTATTCACCAGAGCCGAATATTACTTCAGCTGATAAAGTGCAGCTCTCCGCACAGCCGTAGATTGGGAAAGTGTCGGATCATTTCAAGCCACATTTTGACGCCGTTGGGATTTGTAGCTGTGAATGACTGTATACGCATTACATGATTTTAAAAGTGAAAGATATACTAAAAATGACTTTGCATTTACATACAGACAACCTTGTGGAGCTATGAGAAAATGAAAGGGTTTTGAAACGGTGTTAAAGACAACATGAAACAGCATTCACAACACATAATGCATCTTTCTTAGTGTATTCAGCTGAAAAATCATGTAAGGCAGGAATCTGACTGGATGTTAGGCTATGATATTATTGTAATATTTTAATATACTATAAACAATAAACTGTTCCTTTAAAAAAAGTATAATAGATTTTTCTGACTATTATTTCATCAGGTTTTACAGGGTTGAGAAACACAAATGAATTGTCATGACAGCTGGCAACAAGAGACACTGTCCTAAACTGTCACATAATGGCACAACCTTTGTGCCAGGGTCCAGCTGACAGTGTGACTCAGTAACTGGACTCACCTGACAGGCCACCGACATCCATCTTCTTCAGGTTCTTGGCCTCTAGAATGACCACAGTCAGTTTGCCAGCAGTGGGCACATACCGCAGAGAGAAACAGATGTCACCCAGCTTCTCTTGCTGTGAGTGGCAGAGAAAAGTTCAATCAGGGACATCATTGTCAAGGTAAATAGAAAAACTGAACCTGAAAACCTGGTCAAATTTATTCTCTAACAAAAATCAATATTTCTTAAGAAGAAAAGCCGAGAACGAAACAACTCCAGCTGAAGTAATTTTGCTTTACACAAAAATTTTTTGACATTCGCCCACTCGAGAGAAACTGAATTCAGGACCATAGTGTTTGTATTCTTTGAATCTGATTAATTTTCCACAAATGTAGCTGCATCAGTAAACACAGTGAAAATACATTTACACGTACACACATTCCATTAATATTTCAGGAGCCGTTCTAATAAACAAGGACACAAACCATGTGTTTGACATATAGAAAACAATAGGAAGGGGGAAAAGGTTACATCACTTTACTTTCAACTGGCTGATGCCATTTCCACACAATCAATTTTCTGTCAATTAAAAGGTCATCAGAATGGAAAAATAACATTTCATAGTTTAATTAAATGAGTCCTACAAGGTAAATAAGTTGAATCGACTGCCGAGATTTTTTTTTTTCTCCTTTTTAGTGCAAAGAGGACTGAACTGGATGGAATTGCGAGAAGCTGCGGCATTTTGCAGTCGATTTTCATTTAGTTTTTTACAGGCACTTAAAGTGCCACCCTCAGGACACCACTCTAGAGATTCTTTGATAAAAGTCAATACGCTCCAGCTTTCTGAAGCAGTGCTTGAAGTGCTCCGCTAGCTCATCGGACATGGAGTGTAACAGAAGCACAAACTCAAAGAGCAACCTTCAACGTATGTAGATAGCCTTCAACTCTCTGCCGTCAGCAGGCTTTTGACAGCGTCATAATTAACCTTTCCACCAAGGAACCGTGGCACAAAAACAAGGTTCCAATAGAAACCACGGCTTAAATGCTATATTCCATGACATTTACCATGAAAATTGAATCTCCCAACCACTGCTTGGAAAGTCACACTTTTTTATTAATAAAAATGTGGCATGGCCCAGCTGATTAACTTACATTTCCATTGAAGGTGGATAGCCCTCAAGTCTTGCACTTGTACAGTGAGTAAATTTCCCTGCAGCTCCGGCTAAATTATATTTAATCTTGTTGTGTACAACCTTTTCAATATACGAGTTAACATTTGGGAACATTTCAAACTTATTTGGTGCATTTGTTAAAGAAAAACAAGGGGAGCATAAAGGCCAGTTCACACTGCGCTTCTCAGACATTCCAAATGCCATTCAATATGTTCAGTCAGACAAAACAACGACCAATGCCAACAGACGCCAACAGGGTAAAACACTGGTTCGCAAAACCTGACGAACGTGTCTATTGCCATTTGTCTGCATCTCTCAGCGGAGTATAGAATCATTTTCGATTGTGTACAGCATTTAAAAGTTTTTACCAAATCTCATAAAGGTGCACATTTTTTTCTCATTAAAGGGGTCAAGAACTGAGAAATCAAAATTCCCTTGATCTTTTGACATATAAGAGGTCATTGTACTATAAAAACATCCAAACCGATTTGCGTATGTAGTGTTTACACGAGAGGCGAATGCGCAGGTCTACGCAGAAACCAACCAAGAAACTGGGCAGTACCAAATTGTGGAAAAACACAGTCTTTGCATCGCCTTCTGATCTCAACATTGGGAAAGAGTAGATGAACTTTATTTTTACTGAAGATGCGGACCATGTCAGTAAGAACTTGGTCCTTTGTTCACTCCATTTTTCAAGGGATTTGTTTACAAACAAGGCAAAATTCGATGCAGGCTTTTCAGAAAGATTGAACCTAAAAGACAATGCTATGCCAGCTATACTGGATACGACAGTAATGTCGCACCACACAAGTGTGAGTAACTGTTTTTATTGCGTGGTCACTATTACTTTGTCTGCTAATACAGATCGTTTGATATACCGAGTGTTTTATGTGTTTTTAACCTAAATCACAGCAGCATCCATCTATGAAGGATGTAGGCTGTCAAACATACAGGCAGTTCAAAAAAGTTATTTATTAATTATTTTTTAAATAAAAAAAATATATTTTACTATATTCAAAATCTGTGTAGACGTATCATTTCAGCAGCCTAATTAAAACTCTTTCATTTTACACAAAATGGGTCTCCATGTTGAGATTACATGTCTAGAAAAACCAAAACCAAAAAGACTCATTCACTTTGCTGCCAGCTGGTATAACAATGTTAACTTATCCAGATCAGCAAACAAATCTGAATGTGAATGAATACGATGTAAAGTTTCTGTATGAATGATTGACTCAGAAGCTAATATTTCATCACATTACCAGGGAACAGGTTATTGCCACCAATGTATGTGAGCTTTTTACCTCTTCTTTTTCAGCGCTCTGGAGGTCCCTCCACTCCTCAGTCACATGACTAAAGTCGACCTTATTCATGGGCACCTTCACGTCTCCAATTGCGTCGTGTTTGGAGAAGCGGTCAAAGTCATACACCGTCATCACCAGAGTTTTCCCTCCGAGCTCAATGTAGGGAACCTGCAGGATATGAGGGGTGAAATTAATTGCATGCATACCTACCAGTCTAATCTCTCTCAATTCCAGTTACGGGACTTATCTAACGCCGAGATGTTGGGATGAAGCTATAGGACAATTGCGTGTGCGTAAGAGAAAGAGAGAGAGATTTGATTGTTGATTACCTCCAATTGAGCTGTTTTTCAGACAAAACTCATTATCCCGAAGGACTTGTTCCAACATGGCGACAAACTGCTTGATTGGCCGGGAAAGAGATAAGACCCAAGGGTTGCTATTTTGTCCTTGACGCTATCACACACACCAGCTCTCCAGTCTCTTCATTTCAATAATGAAGGCACTTGTGATTACATGACAGAGCTCTATGGCTATCTCTCTCGATGTTGGCGTCTGGCTCATTTCTCGTTCTCAAGATACCTTGTCATAGTTGAAATTGTGCTAGGCTAAACAAGAACCAAACACACAAACAGTCCTTTACCCCCCTTGGTTGAATCAGTTTTATTTTTGCAATTCTTTTAAGAATTCAACACTTCACTTAGCAATTTAATAGAAGTCTAGAGGTCTGACTGTGGTAATTACACAAAAAGGTCTTTCTAGCCGCATGACGTCTCATAAAAACGAATCGGAAAGCTCTACTGAACATTCAAAATAGAAATTATACTACTTTCTGGATGACAGACACCTGCAGGAGTCCATCTGCATGTTTACATGTAATTACTCCAACGCCTCGTGCCACTTACTGTCTTGTTAATATGCCAGAAGAAGTTGTCAGAAATAACTTGATATACTGCATGAATAGAATGCACATGCACAGATCCAACGAGAAATCGCTGTTAGAATTGTGACTTACCTTAAAGGTGAATTGCTCATTGAAAACAGGATTCAGTGTCTTCCGGTGGACCTTGGTCTCAAATTTCTTCTTCTTGTCTGGAAGAAGGTAGACCTTCACATAGGGGTCAGAAGTGCCACCCATATCCATAGCGGGCAGCTCTGCTGCTTGGATGATCCCTACTATGAGCTATGAAGGGTCAAAAGTCAAAGTTAAAGAGAAGATGAGTAAAACTTTGAAGAAGAGTGTAGTCTTTGTCTGAACCGTCACCCCACCACCATTCTGTAGGAGTGTAACGCTGGATCAGATTAATATGAAGACAGTTGGTCTTCTTTTTCCAAAGCACTGATATCTGCTGTCTAACCTACTCATTAATGTAGACTAAAAGTATCAGGGTCTTTCCATAAAACTGGTGTTTTTTCAGCTTGTCAGGTGACTTTCAAGCTGTCAAACAGTATTAACTAAAACTAAAACTACTAAAAATGTGTCCAGTAATTGTAATAAAGTTGACATAAAATATAAATGTCAGAGGAAAAAACATAAAATTAAACATATAAGAAATGTTGCCATTGAAACTAGCTGAAATAAAAAATAAAAATTAATATAAATATAGAAAACCCTAATAAAAATACCAAAAACACAACAAAGTTTCTAAAAGTTAAATTAAATTTGAAATGTAAATGGAAAGTATATATATAAAAAAAATAATTCAAAATATTAATAAATACCACAGTAGTATATAAGTAATACTAAAATGACACTACATTAAAATAATAGGTGTAGATCTCATTTCACATTAGCAGTCTCGACAAACAAATAATTATCTCCATAACAATGACAATTTCATACTTTTCGAAAGTTTGGTGGACATAACTTCACTGTTTGAGAACTTTAGCTCCCAAAATTTGTAAGTAGCACACATGGAAAAGGTTTCAACTGCTTTTTGATAAATCTGAAGCGGTTTACTGTGAACTACTTTGTATTTGACTTCACCAGTTTGGTTCCCTTTAAGGGTGGTACTATAGTAAATCATCCTTGAGAGTATCTGCTTATTTATTTGAAAAGCCACCGAGAGGTCAGTTATAGTTATGATGCTGAGGTGCGTCCTTCAGACCCAGGCTGCATTACTCTTTAAACAGTCCCAGCATTAAGGAGGTAATGGGGTCAGGCCATGTCAAGCGTGGTGCTCCTGATCCTATCTCCCCATCGGCTCTGATAATTGATTGGCCGGCTGGCTGGGCTGAGGTCCTGATTGACCTGCCAGTCACCATATCCCCTGCATGGCCTCATGGGTCCTAGAGTCAGTCAATCAAGCTCCCATCAGCTTCCCATAAAACGCCCTGTCTCTGTGTCTACACAGGCACTCGGGCGTAGAGCTCTCTCTCTCTCCTCTCTCCTTCTCTCTCACTCTGACCAGCTGTCACACTTCGCTTGTGCTGCCACGGGAAGGACTGTAGTCAGTGACGAGCTTTGCCAGTGTTTCTAGTTTAGATGGTGGCCATCAGAGAACCCTGTGATTGTTTTTTGACAAAGGAACTATAAATATATACTTTAATATCCTGTCAGGCTGTAATAATGTTTGATTTTTGATTTTTATTTTTTTATTAAATGGTGGTGGGTTTCAGGTCTGGACAGTTTTATTGCTTCACATTGTAATCTTGGATGAAAAAAAGCACATGTTCTGACTTCAAGAAAGAAACACCCCCACAAACACTGTTCTAACACAATCAAACAGAAAACATCTGTATTTTTAAAGAAATGGTTGAAAGGTAGAACATACTCCACAAATAATGCCCATCACTCCTATAAAGTGAAAATATTGACTAAATAAGAGTCCTTGTTATTTAGTTTATTAACCAACAGTTCTCTTTTGTCAGTCATGCTGAAATACGACCATTAACTTTGTGAGGGAATTTAATGGAGAATTAAATTTTAATATATACAGGTTCCAGTCTTTAGCATTTCATACTACTTGATGAGAATACTTCGAAGTCAGCTAGATTTTGACTCCAGATTCATATCTTGACATGTTAGCAATGAGAAATTCAATATCTAGACAATAATAAATAAAGTGGAATTTCCAATTAAATGTTCACCCTTGAGAACACCTCAACATAACCCAATTGTAACACTTCTTTCAAGATACTTGATATTAAAGCTATCATTGCTCTGAGGAGTTCCTGTAGCTTAGCAGTAGAGCAAGGCACTCTCAAGAGGAAGGTCATAGATTTGGTTCGCAGGGAACACACAAACCGATAAAATACCCTGAAGTTCATTCATTGAAGTTGCTTTGGATAAAAAGGTCTTTGTGCACAAATGTTAAGTTGTGACGTATATCTTATAATACCGGTTCCAAGCCTCCACTCTGGTACAACTGAGAATACTATCTACTTAATATATTTACAGCACACATTTAAGCTAAGCTTTTAAAAACTCTGCGTACACTACAGTCTCTTGGCTCACAGTGTTCTGGACACCAATAATTTATTGATTAATAATAGACGAATCACTGTCTGGGCGACTGAGATTTCGGTATGGAGATAAAAGTTAGAATTATTATTTTTTTTGTAGTATTTCAGCATGCTGTAAAAGTATATTAGCAGCATTTTTTGTTTGTTTTTGTGATCTGATAGAGTTTAGTCATGAAAACAATTACATCTGGCATCAGACTTACAGTAAATAGAGTATTGTTGATACCATGTTGACCTTAAGTTGCAGTTGTCATTGTTTGCTGAATTTTGGCGGGTAAAATCAAGTAACTTCAAGAGCAGATTTCACAACATGTTCAAGTTGTTCACTTAAATGTGCAATGTTGAGCAAAAGAAAGCTGCTTGGTTTAAAAGTGACTTCTGTGTGAGCTGTGCTTCACACATCACTATACTATCGACAACAGACAATGCACCATTTGTGCTTACAAAATTTCTCAAATGTGACTGTACATTTAGCCCAAATTATGCAATGTATCTGTCTGTGGCATCGCTGTCAGTCTCACTGAAAGTTTGCCATACACAAGCCAAAGACATCTTTAAGTTTAAATGAGAAGCTTTTTGTAAGTAGCTCCTAGCTGTGAGTTAGATTGAATAGTTTTGAACGACAGTAGCAGTATGAGTCAGGGTGGATCTGTCTCTGGTTGTTTTGGACATAGATGGGGGGTGAAGGATTATCTGATCCTGATGAGACTCTGGCCATAATAACCTTCAATCGCTCTGCAGGCTGCACAGTTTGAAGAATCAGACGGATGCAGGACATGCTGGAGGAAGATTCAGCTGTATGACTTCACCTCAGTGGGTGCAGTGCTCACAATCTCTCATCTGAAGGCTTTGAGCTGTCATCTTAAATTACTGCTGCAATGGTTTTCAGAGAAAACAGTTTTCTTAGAGAAGTTTGTTATTCAGCATAAACAGTGAGGGGTTTCTGTCCTTAAAATACCTGGGATGCGTTAGAAAACAGGCCACGATTGCAATGATTCACCTCAGTGAACGTGTATGGATTCGCAGTTCAATCCACACCTCTTTTTCTATCCTCATTAATAATATCGCCCTTATCTGCACCCTGTCTCTCTGTCTCCCCGAGGAGCCGCCCTGGATTCTGAGATATTGTGTCTTGTGGCTTTGTGACTGCCATGTTTTATACTTTTCTATTTTTACCCTCTGGCTTGCTCAACAGGGTTGGAAAGGTCCAGATTACCTTTAAACAAACCCAGAGTTTAGTTGAGCTCCCTGGAACCTTTCCCCTTTGGAAAAGGCAAGAGTTGCAGAAAAATCTCCCAGACCTCCAAGTCTCCCTGAAGCGATACTCAGCTTGATTTAAAGCCAGACGGGAAAGAAGCACATAGATTTCCTGCCGTGCGTGTCTATGAGAGTGAGTGGGTCTATGGGTTGAATCTGGGTCAGGCTGATCTGGATTTCTTTGCATCTCCTGCTTTTTATCGCTGAAGATTAAGGGGTAAAACATTGTGGCGAAAACTCAGCAAGAATGAATTGTGCCTTCTGATGGCTTCATTTATTTGCATGTGCTATCTGCAATGTTTTAGCTTAATGTTACAGTGCTATTTTAGCACTTTATCGGTAAAACTGTGTGGCAGGTGGTTAGTGAATACGATTTAGGTTTTTATGCTAAAATACCGTGCACAATTGTTTAGTCAATTTGCTCTTTTGTGTTCTTTCTTATACCTCCTATGAAGACTTCAGTAAACTTAACTAGATATTCGAAATATTTTTGTTACGTGGCAAAAGAATCTTGAACATCTCATTCTTGTTCTTAAAACTCTGATATGCCATAAATTGAAAGCATTACCAGTCATTTGCAGTCATTTTGTCATCTCACTACACATACATTGCCGGCATACAATGAAAAGGCTCCTGTGGTGGCGGTGCATATAAAAGCTGTAATTTGAGTGTGTGTGATGGCGGATAATCTAGCTTTTCAGGTTTGTAGCTTTTTTTTTCGCTCGGTCTAGGCGTGAGTCTATGCACAGCTTCAATTATCTGTCACCCAGGATCTGACAAAAAGAAGTGCATCCATTGTGAAAGTCACTCGGCTTTCAAGCTCAACCGCTTGTAAGAGGCGGCCAATGAATTTCGGCTTAGCCTCAGAGTTGAAGACAAGCCAGCACCCTCATTCAGTCAGCGTGGAAGAAAGCCGATTCAAACTGGAATCTAACTACTGTGATGTGCCCTTGACATTCACGGCATTTGGTGAGTTTACAGGATGATGGGCATTATTTTCTAAGTGCTAAGTCTGAATTCCTCTGGCTTTCATAGATAGCACTTAATAATAGAGCACATCAATAAAAATGACTCTGAAAAGCAATTCATGTTGTCAAAGTGTACTCTATCTTCACATTTTCAGTATGTATTTTTTTAAACACACAGTTTACACTGAGCATTCAATTATGTAAGAGTGACACGCTTAATAATTTTAGAGGAATGGGTGTTATTTTAGTGGAGCTGGTTACAATTTAACGGACAAACACGCTGTACTTACGAAGAAGACCTCACTAAACACCACACACAGTGACGCTGATTCTGAGACAGCCCCTTACCGTATTCTCTGTGAAATTGTAATCCATGGAGTACTGTAATTTGCCAAGTTTCTCTTCTTCCTTAGGCTCCACCTCTTTCTCTGTATCCGTCAGCCCTGTTTCTGCATCATCCTCATCCTTCAAGGCCTGAAGGAGACACCCACTAACAGTCAGTCCTGTCGGCCCAACGCTGGCGCTGCCCGATTGCCCTCGCCAGAGCGCCGGGCCCGCCCTGGACCAGCCTGCTCTTCAACCGCACCTCTATTAGGAGGGAGCAAGCACTAAAACACCACAGCGATTAAGACCATGACATGCTCAGTGATGCACTAGACTTGGGCTGTGAACCCCCTTCTCTCCTATGGTCTGCTATTGTGGAAAGTTGTGAAAAGACTTGCAAGAAGATGAACTGAATGAGTGCAAGCAATTTAGGTTGGTGGGAAGGGCAAAGCTAGGGCTGGGTGGTATGATAATGTAACTCTGCGCATATGACGCAGCTATTTTACAATGGCTTTGAACTTGGCTCATCCAATCAGTGGTATATATTACTATATTATATTGTATTCTATCCACGTTAGATTACGGAAAGCTGTTTCTGAACAGATGTCAGACGTATAAATAATTTGATATGAAAATCTTCCAAGTAATTAACGTATGGCGCTGTCAAATTCGGTCAAAAATAAATATATAAAATGATCAAGAAAAAAAAAAAAAACAACAACAAACGTGATGTTATGTATACTGGTGCCATGATATGAAATTACTCGTACAGTTGTTGGACATACCGCCCAACCCTAGGCAAGATGAGCAGACAGATGTTCTTAAGAAATACATTGTACAAAACATTGTCCTTTATGTTATTTCAGGCAGAACAATCTCTGGCATCAACAAATCAGTGGGGAAATGTTGTGGATGGTGTGGCATTAGCTCCCTAGCTAGCCTGAGTTTAAGACGGTGGTAGTGTTAAGGGGATGTCGAGAGAGGTTTGTTGTCGCTGGAAAGCATGCGATTGTCGAGGCAAACTCAGCTCTCAGTTCATTCACTGTGAAATAGTTGCCTTCCGAAAGGGCAGTCTTGCTCATCGGAATAGCATGCAGGGCATTCACGTTCTCAAGAAGAGTGCTCGTATAGTGACCCTCATTCTCTGTGACGTGATCTTCCACACACAGTGGCGTTGTCATGACCCTTAGTTACTGGTGATAACCACCACACTCATGGAAGCTGTAAGCATCATGCCAGCAGAAGGTGTTGGTGGGAGGGATCGTAATGTGTAAAGGGTCTGTCTTATTAGTTGTTGGGTTACAAGTGTGAAAGCAAAAAGCTGAACAAAATTGATTTCTTGACTGTCTTGTCCCCTTATGAGGACCAGACTATTCTCGCAAACATTTGAGCGCTTCAATTCAACAAGCTCTTTGGGGTGCTTGTGGTGTATTTAAAGGCATAGTTCACCCAGAAATCATTTATTCACCCTCATGTTGTTGTTGTCGTTGTTCCAAACCTGTATGACTTTATTTCTCCAGCAGAATAAAAAAGGAGATATTTAGCAGGACACATGGGCTACTCTTTTCCATATAATGAAAGTAGATGGCAATTAAAGGCTGGTAAGCCCAAAAACTGAACACCATAATAGCGGTCCATACGACTCTACATTTTGAGTCATTTTGATGAAATATTAAGTCATTATTCACTAAAAATCATGCTTTTAAATCTTGCTTAAAAGATGTAGTCAACATTAACTTTAACTTAAAAGAGCAGCCTGGACATTCTTCTAAACATCTTTTATGTTCCAAGAAGAGTCACACAGCTTTTGAACAACATGAGGGTGAATAAATGTAGACAGGATTTTATTTTTGTGGCTGAACTATTTCATTAAATGAGTCTTTTTGAAGAATAAAATGATTAAAAGTAGTTGGTAACACCAGTTAGTAGCAGCTGTGAGTGTCTTTTATTGATACCCTTTCCATCTGACTGGCAAAGATGATGTTTCAAAAACATGTCAGCCAATTAAAGATCAGTCTGGTCATTGTGTCTGAAAATTGTTTCTTGAACAAATTTGTCCAGCTAATGAGGTGGGTGCTGTTCTCCTCCAGGACATTTTTAAATTTTAAGTTCTAGTGGACCAGATGAGTACTGATAATTTGCCCAAGGGCAGTCAAACAAGCCGAATGTATCACTAGCAGTTAAGCAGTCCAGTCTCCTCAGCCACTTTTGGGGAAATTATAATTTTCTGTTTTGGACCTCAAATGACAAGGAGAAATCAATGTGGTTCAACCTTGCTAAAGCGTACCCAAATGCATTTTCTCTCTTCATATATATGTGTATATGTAGACTTACACACATATATATTGTAGATATACATGTACTGTATGCATAGTTACATATATTTTACTCTACTAGAGTAAACCTGTTGTCAAGAGGCTATAAAAAGTCATTGCAGCAGGCTATAGAAGATCCAACAGCAATTGGGAACCTACCGCCAGTGGCAATCCCGCAAAGTCATCAGACAAAACATAGATAAGGAGGACATGGAAGGAAGAGACACAAATTAAAACAACCACACACAAAGGCGACCACATGAGTCTGGGCACACCAGGAGAAATGACTGCTGAAAAGCTCAAAGCTCCTTCTGCTGACAATACAACAAAGATGTATGTTGTGCAGGATATTGTACTCTGGCATATCGCTCTGTTTGTTGTGTATCGTTCTTAATACCTGTGCTAATTGGCTAAATACGTGTGATGATTCATTAATCTCTCATATTTAGCCAATTAGGTATTACAATCTATATATGGGTGTTTTTTGCTAAAAACATCAGGTTAAATTAGCGTAAGTTGGTATGTTAGCCTTAGCTGGTTTAGCTGGTCTCCTAACCTGGCCACGATGGTCTTCAGCTGGTCTTCAAGTGACCCAAATCTCTCTAAAACTCCCAATGAGAACAGCCTAACCAGCATGGTCCAGTTGGGAGACCAGTTAACCACCTTAGCCTGGTTTGTTTTATTCAGAAGGGTTGTGTTCCAAAATATTGATTATATGGATTTCAAATGGATTTCCATTTTGTAAATACTAATACACAATGTCAGTGGATAAACATCATATAGCAGCTATTGTACATCTGTTTGCATTCGGTTTGATGCTGATAAACTGTGACATTCTGGAATTGCACAATGGGTTTTTAAAGAGTGTTGTTAATTATCTGTGTCTGTTCCTCTTCACTGTGCTTTGTACTCGAAAATCAATGTCTCTAATTTGGGATCTGAGTGGTCTTGGCGTGGTCTCAAAGCCAGTGTCCTTACACACAAATTAAGCTGACTTTGTCAATTATTCTGTTAGAAGTGTACTATTGCGAGCATGTTAATGCAATTAGCATGCTAACTAGGGTTAAAGTGCCAGTGTTCCATATAATTTGTGGGTGTGTGGTAAAAAGCGAGCTGCATTAATGTTCTTTCTCCTATTGTTTTCATTATCTACTGTCATTTCTCTGGGTTGATACCACTTCATAGCACAGTTAACCATATGCAGCACTACAAAGTGAATTAAGCTAAATGCAAGAAAAACAGAAAAACTCAATACTTTAATGAACCGTTAACATGCCCAGGTTTGCAGTCCTGTAATTAAAGTCAGCTGTGAAACAACATCATCAGCAGATGACTCCATCTAGAGTTGTCTTATGAACATTCTTAATTGGCATCGTGCATTAATACAATAATACTTGAGGAAATAAATATTTCATGCAACTTCTGACGACTAAAGAACAAGGCCAATCCAACAGCAGTAACAAATGTTTTTACCTCGGTTTTGATACCGTCCTTGACGTCCTTCATGTTGATGGCATTCTTGCCCTTGTCTTTGCCCTTTTTCTTGTTCTTCTTCTTGAATATCCACTTTTTGCAGATGCAGAAGCAGCAGGAAACAACTAGTACAACAGCAACAAACGCAATGGCGACGATGGCCCATGATGGCACTGTGCAAACAAAAACACACAGGAAAACTCAATGCACTTATACGCTACATGTGTAACTCATGCACTACATTTCAAGGGCCAGATTTACTAAACAGGGCAAATTAGCGTTAGAGCACAATTCAATAAAAGCACCGATGGGAGGGAAAATTCTGTGTGTGATTTACTGACAATGTGCACATTAAAGAACACAGACACAGCCAGATCATATCCATAATGACCAACACAATCTACCAAGAGCACCGCAAATTAGAGCCTGCTTTAAGACATTCTTTTTTGGGCGTTAAATAATGGCGCAAATACCAGTAATTTGATGTGCGTCAACGTAAATTGCGTTGCGTGATTCATTTTAATACTCTTCTCCTATAAATTTTGTGTTTGAAAGGGAAACTCCTACAAATGCATATTATGACCCATAAGGTCAGGCGCAAAAATAACTGTCCACGCCTTTTAAAGGCTAATTCTTCACTGCGCGTCTTTAGTAAATCCTGACAGTACTATTTTAATGCCAAAAGATGGTTTGTGTGGTGCATCCTGGCCCCAAATCTTTTGAAGCCATGTTATAAGTTTTTGAGAAAAACAGACCAAATTTTAAGTTGCTATAAAAATCTGCCTTTAAAACATTCCTCCTTTTTGGTTCCACAGAAGAAAGAAAAGTACTCTAGGATTATAAAGACAGGAGTCTGACTGAAAATTTTCAAGATGGCCACCGCACGGATTGAGCTGACATGATTCCAAATAGCCATGTGCTTTCCAGGTTCAGTATCTTCCCAGAGCAACGTGGATATGCAACAGGCGAGAAGTGAAAATTACGAAGTTTCAATCTGTTGGTTGACACTCTTTGATCAATTGCAGGAGACCTTCGTGTCTGCTGGTCGCACAGCATTAACGATCTTCGCTCAGAGAGAGATGTTGCAATGCTCTAGTGAGAGGAATCAGCCAATTTAGTTGAAAACCGGAGCTGTTGGCATTCACAACTTGCCATTTGATCACTCTTGGAAGACATTTTGAGCTTGACATTGTTAAAGCAATCAAGCTCAGCGCCGGATTTGTTTGATGGTCAAGGACAGCTTGGAACTAAATAAACAGAATGAAAATACACCAAAAAGTATGTTGTTTAATGAGGTTTGAACTTAACGAACAAGAATTTACAGACACTGACCAAATTGCTAAGCCTATAAAAACTTGTTTTAAAAATATTGTGAGCAATTTACATTCATGCAGAATTGTGATGGACTTTGTGTTAGAATAACTGAAAATAGCATTTCCTCTTCTGGTCATGACTTTATAAATACAGCTCCAAACTCCAGCGAGCGCTGTCAGGGGAGGACAATCGAGCTCCTCAGCTTTTTGACAAGATTAACAGCCTCCTGCCAAGAGAAAGAGCGACGCCTCTATACAGCAGGACTAAAACTGCATGCGTCAACAGAGCACAAGCACCAGATACGAGAATGTCAGTTTCCGAGACATGAGAGAAGCTTCCTCCCCGAACCAACGTTTTCTGGGAATAATTGGTAGACAGATGTGGTGGAAGAATTCTGCATTCAGAGACTCATACAGTAATCACGGCTTTTGCGCACAACACAACAAACACCTGGCAACCGAATGGCAACTTTCAGGGAAGCAGATTTCTCTAGAAAAGAAGCCGATTTTTCCACTCCAGATTTGAATGTGCTTGATTTGCTTTGGGACAATGCAGAGTCAGGGACTGTATAAATAACATCAGGCTCCAGTGCACCAAAGACATCTTGTATTCTGCATTTAGGAAACAAGCAAGCACTCAAACATGTTATGGTACATTTCAAGAAAACTGTCAAGGTCATATTTCACCTGAAAATCGGAAGAAAGAGCAATTTTTGCTAGAATTTGAATTAAATTAAATCTTTATTATCCATTCTCATAGAAATTTGGGAGTTAAAGGTACTTAACTGTCCCTAAAATAATGTCACAATGAAATCACAAATGGATATCTTAATGACTAAAGTTTAATTAAATTTAATTTAAATTTTAAACTTAAAATAATTTATTATTACATTAATGTATTTAATTTAAAAAAATGATCTAAAAATATATTTTATTTTATATAGTTTTTTTTTTTCTTTGAAATTCAAATAAAATGTGATCTGGACATGTTTTTGGTGAGATTTATCCATTATATATTTAAAAAGAATTTCCACCCAGGACAGCTGGCATTTAGAACATATCCAATATCCTGACAGCCTATTTTTTCCCTAAACATCCTCAATTTGAAACATCTATTGTTTCTTTTATCCTGTTGTGAAGACTTTATATTTGAATTGGCAGCAGAGAAAAATTCAAATAAATGCTAGCATCTTTGTCTCCCAGGAGGGTTAGACTTGCTACCACAGGACACATTTCCCACAGCAAGATCCAAAGGGAGAGCGAAAGGGGAAGATAAAGAGTGAGAGAGAAAGAAAAATCAATTGGCTGTTGACAAAATCGATGAGCACTCTCCTCTGAGGAAAAACAGTGAGTGATAGTCTAAAGTAACTTTGGGATCATCAGCCCACGGCCTCGACTTGGCTGTGGGGTAATGGAGGTGACAATCCTCCTCTTTTTTCCTTTGTTTTTTCCCTCTTAGCACAACGCCCTTCCCTGGACTATATCCATTTATGAAAAAAAAAAATCAAATAATCAAATCAAATCAAATAATCAAATGATTTTAGCTTATGGACAGACATACAGTATGTTCCCAAATGCTTCAATCGAAATTAAGAGCAATTAACAGGGATCCCTAGTGTTTCTCTCAAATGCTTTAAGAAATGTATAACAAATACATAAGATTTCTCATTTTTAAATCCTGTTTACACCAGATTATCCAAGAAAATGGTTTATGAATAGCGTTTCCTGTTGACATTAAAATTTGATTGGTTGAATATCTTGAATAGCTGAGTAAATGTGTTTTGCTCATTTAGCATAACATTTCAACATGGTATTAGACATGAAAAGAAAGGAAAAAAAAAATGGATATGTAAAAAAGCAAACAAACAAAACAAAAAAACCCTCTCACCAGGCTTTCAAAAAGCTTTTTCCAAAGCCCTGTCATTTCAACTCTTCTCAAACAGAGGAGAATCTGTCAGCCATCTTAAAGGCCACTCTTATTGGTCAGTTGCCCCGTCTTCTTTGAAAGCTTGCGGCTTAGACCATAATTGCTCCTGAAGCTTGTCTAGCATCAGACCCCTGATTCATACCTGTTAAAACCTGCTCTCTGGCCCTCACTTTTTTCTCCACCACTAGCCTGAATATCAGCCCGCTGGGGGAATAAAGAGCCCCTTTCATCTCTATGCCTACTCTAAAGCAAACCCTGCCACACGGGACTCAAACTGCACAAAGCATTAAGCCGTCCTAGGCTTAGACCAGCCAGTGCTCCATCAGTTTTCCTGGAGTACTATCATTATTAGACATGCCTTGACAGCTGTGTCATGCAAGATTATATTGCTAGGTTTCATTCAACGTTGTACTTTGAAATGTGCAATTGAATGCCATGTGAAATCGGACCTCCAGCTTGGGAAATGTGTCAGTCCAGAAATCAGAGTTTTTGCCAAGATGAGTGAGTAGAATGTCGCATGACTATGGTGACATTGTGATATAGTGAATTAATGATAAACTTTCAATATTAAAGGTGACATATCATGTGTTTAAGTGCTATAATTGGGTCCCTGGTGCATCTACCAAGCCAGAAAACGTGAAAAAGCACAACCCAGTAAATTTTTTTGGTAAGCCTTTCCCTGCAAGCTTGTGAAAAAATTAGCTGCTCAGATTTTGCTCCCCCCGTGATGTAGAAAAGGGAACTTATTATAATATTACCGCTCCTTAATCTGCAAGTTTCCACCCACGGTGCTGTCACTGTGTTTTCGCAAACGACAACAGTGTACCAGTTCTAACGCCATGGTGAAAGTTCGAGCAAAGTATGTTAACTGCTCTGTCTTTGGCTGCACTAACAAGCACAGAACTCTATTTAGAGTCCCAGCCTCAGAGGAGACAAGAGAGCAGTGGATTTATTGATTTATTTCCTGTATATTACGCTGCTGCCACACAGATCTAATATAAACGTGTGATTCTTTCCCAGCTGTTTACCTTCACAGACATAACCAACTGTTTTTGTAACTCATGTGCGTTTTTAACATAAACTTGTGTGTATTTGACAGTTTAAGCGCAATAAGACATGAAAGAGAACTTAGTTTAGTACTCACATACCATGTGACATACGCTTTCTGTGCGCATGCTTCGGATGTGTCAGAAAACCGGATATCAGAAGTTTAAACTAATATGTTTTAAAACGCATGATTTCAGCATGATAGACATGATAATCAAAACCAAACAGATGTTTTTTGGCAGAACATCTGAGCTACGAGCTGTAAAGGCACAGCCTTATTCTAGAAAAGGTGGCAGGGAGCAGCAGTTCTTTTGCATTTAAAGTGACATGCACGAAAATAGCGTGTTTCTGCTTCCACTCAAAATAGGCATTTTCAAAATGATATAATAAATGATCTGTGAGGTATTTTGAGCTGAAACTTCACAGACACATTCTGGGGACACCTGAGACTTATATTACATATTGTAAAAAGGGGCATAATAGGTCTCCTTTAAGCTAATTAAATTTCAACAAATGCGTCCATGAAAAAAAAAAAAAAACAGTTTGGAATGCAACAAAATAATGTGCACAGTAATGCAGTATTCCATTTAAAGTTGAAAATTGATGTTAAAAGTTTGAAATTCCAAACTGGAGTTGCAGCATTAGAGAATTCTAAGATGAATGTCCTCTTAGTTATGTAAATTTGACAATATTAAAGCATTATATACTGTGACTGAAGCTATAAACTGTAAAATTAAACACGGCTAACATGTAACTAGACATTTTGATTATCTATAAAAAAAAATACTGTAATAACGAGATTAAAAACCTCTTGGGTCCAAGGGGTACAGGATTCTGTGACGGGCCAGAATCGTGCACGACAGCGGCGAGCTCATATTAAAGGCCTGTAAATGTCGATGATGAGAACCATTTAGTGCTACAGTGGACAGTGACACTTTTATAATGAAAGCTTATGAAAAAATGATGCTTAATACAACAAACGCAGCTTGAGTCTGAGTAAATTGACCGCTAGGAGTACATTAGCCATATTTTTAATCACACAGTCTGTGGTAGCAATTAGATTACTTTTATCATGGTAGAGAGAAAAAAAATACTTCTCATATCAAGATTAGTTGTTTAGAAGTGAAATTGCATTGGCTGTGCACTAATAGATGCAAATAAGTCTAATGTTGTACCGTCCAATGCAATAAACCAGAGTGCTTATCTTCTTCATCGGGCAAACGTCTTATTCTGAAAGACACTTTTGTGTTTCTTAATTAAAAGAACCCGAGACCCAGAAAGCAATAGAAACATTTTCTAATTAACTCAATTGTGTAAGTGTCTGCGAAGCAAGCATGTGCTCTTCAACTTCAAGCAGCTATCTCTCGTTCCACCATGCATGTGCACACACAAACTCTCAACAGGGAGCACAAAATGAGGTTTTGTAGCAGGACCGTGTGACTGCACAGCCAATCAGAGAGGAACAATATTCAAATCCAGCACCGCTGTGGTGCACAATTCAAAGCCAAACACAGCTTAGAACAATGACACGACTGGAGGTGGATGCCAAAGAAAGTCTGCCATCTCGCTACTGCTTTCAAGGACGTGAGAGTCCTTCTGGCTCGACCCCATCCAATCGAGTGTGCGAATAAGATCTTGTGCTCACTCATTCGCTCTTCACATTTTTTTTGACAAAAGAATACAGCATCAGACTTATCAGACTGGGCTCACACAAAAATCTTACCAAGCTGCTTTAGGAAGCCATGCCAGGGAATCGAGACAATAATGACTCTGAGATTGGCATCTTACATTTACAAAAGAATCTTATCATTTGCTTGCATTACAGGACTGCAATAGTTTGGGTACCACATTTTTATAACTATGACTCATGAAAACATCATGAATATGCATGTACTTTATTGCATGTGCATGATTGTATTTATTCTGTACATGACAGAATTCTCACTATGAGTTTACACAATCAAAACTTTTAATAAACACAATTATTTCAATTATTTTTATGATTTTATTCAAGTATCTAGGAGCTGGCTGAAGTACCTAATCTGCAACAAGGGATATTAAGATTTTTAAATATGCAAATTACTTTTCACAACACCCACATAAGAAAAAAAAATACTTATGCAAAGCTACAGAGTGAATCTCACAAAATCTGTCAAGAACATTTCCATTTCGTTTTTTTTAACTGAAAGAAAAAATGAAAATGGACAAAAAATGGAAGCCTATTTAATTAATGTTATTTTTTGCACTGTGCCATCATTTTCATGAAAATTAAGTACCTTTCCCTCAAACCCAAGTCACATTTCTCATTCTAATGCAAAAATGTTTATTATATTATCACACAATTCTCATTATGGTTATATTTTTTAAATGGTGAAGTATTTATACAGCATGTTTTTGCCATGCCTTTAAGTAAATCACATCTTAGTTATCATAAAAAAAAAAAAAAAAAAATACATTTAATAATTAAAAAAAATATATAGGTAAAAAAGCTTAATTTTCTTTATGTAAAATATAATTTCTACATATATTATTATATTTTTTTATTTATTTATTCTTTTTTAATTTCTGACTAAGATGAAATGTACTGTAACTTAGACATGTTTTCATGACATTCATGCTTCAAGCAATAAAAATATGATATTAATAAATAGTCAATTTACATAGACGGCAACAGTAAGAGTAAACTGGTCATCAGCAGCAGGGGCAGCATGCTGTGATTCTCTTCGGGCAGCCCGGGGCTCATTATCATACTGTTTGTCTGATCAGAATATAATATGAGCGTCTCTGACCAGCGAGGTTGTGTTGCCTGCTAACACGAAGCTAACAGTAACATGATCTATCCCCAGGCGGCATGCCGCAGGGCCGAGTTACCCATTCTCACACTTGTTAACAAGCCAAAACGGAATGAGAAACTCAATGTCTTAACAGGCGTGATTTGATTGAGAGTGCGTCGTGATTGTGAGCGCTAGTGAGCGCACGGGCCAAACGAAGGAAAATGATCCATCGGTGTAATACACCACACACTGGCAACCCAAACTAATGTGTTTTGACAGCATGCTGTTGGTCAATTAACCCTGGTACTAGAGCATGTTATACAGCACGAGAGAAAGACAACCCTGTTGCACTTCCAAAGATACTCTCTGCGTTAAGGA
Organism: Spinibarbus caldwelli; assembly: GCA_039654775.1. Taxonomy (NCBI): domain Eukaryota; kingdom Metazoa; phylum Chordata; class Actinopteri; order Cypriniformes; family Cyprinidae; genus Spinibarbus; species Spinibarbus caldwelli. Next base: position 16,332,193 of record CM077229.1, on the reverse strand, counting down.
AAATTACTTGGAAGTGATTTATCATGCCATGTGGTTATGTTACAGTCCAGCAGATGGGCGGTAATTTCAATATCCATTTAGTAAAGTTTCAGGGGCGAAGGAACAATCTGAAAATGAGCCTGGCTCATGAATATTAATTGTGATGTAATATTCACCTTGTATTCGAGACTGATATTCTGAAAAGCAGGTGAGTGGCCGCTAACCATATTAGGATTACAGACTGTAATTATTATTATTTTTAAGTCCAAATAGTGGTGGAGACAAACCTAAAATTTTCTAAAAGCAGGGGAAATTGTTTGAAAACCTGAATATCATATGAAACTTCTAAGGTTTTTGTACCATTGCCAAAGAACCAAGGCATATCGTATCGCTTAATGTCTTTCCCAAACAAACCACGAGAGTCATATAGGAAAATATTTGAAAGGGGAAAGGAAAAACGAGTGTGATAACAGTTCACGTGATATTGTGAGCAGATTAATATCCACCCTCTCATATCCTCTGTAAACAGTATCCAGATCAGATCATATCTTTTGTTATTACAGACTGTTGTTTGGTCTGTGATGTACGAAGCGCTCAGACGGTGAGCGACACCAATGATGAGACTCTGACTGAAAACTGATAATATCATTGATTATGGTGCCGAAAATATCAGAGACGACAGCTATGAGGGACAACAAACAAACCAAAACCCTCATTCTCCATCTCATTTGTCCGTTCTCATCTGTTGACTGCTAATTGGACGTCTGTCATCCCATTTGTCAAGATAATGCGTTTAGTGAGACAGGGAATAACTGAAAAAAACAAACTTCACCACATATTTCAGCAGCAAGATAGTAGCTCAGCTCTTTAATAATAACAAGCTACTTTTATATATATATATATATATATATATATGTATGTATAAACACACACACGTATGTGACCCTGCAAAAAAATCTAAATACTGAGAAAATCGCCTTTAAAATTGTCCAAATGAAGTTCTTAGTCCAAATGATGCTCAATGCATATTACTAATCAAAACTTAAGTTTTGATATATTTACGGTAGGAAATTTACAAAATATCTTCATGGAATATGATCTTTACTTAACATAACTAATGATTTTTGGCATATAAGAAAAATCGATAATTCTGACCCATACAATGTATTTTTGGCTATTGCTACAAATATACCTATGCTACTTAAGACTAGTTTTGTGGTCCAGGGTCACATATATAAACACTGTTAATCTATTTGAATATAAATAACTAAGTTTTGTATTTGAATATGTCATTTGATCCTTCAGAAATCTAATAAGCTGATTTGCTGCTCAAAACATTTCTTATTATTAATGTTGGATTATTAATGTCAGGATTCTTTGATGAATAGAAAGCTCAAAAGAACTGCATTTATTTGAAATATAAATCTTTTGTAATATTACGAATGTTCTTAATGTCTTGTAGCTTTATATATTATAATTTTGAAGCAGCTTCTCCTACACTGCAGGAAAAAATGTGTCTTTTCTCATATGTTTACTACTGTAATGCAGTTTTAATTTGTTTTAAATTAGATTATCTCTTTCTCCAAATGGCTTTATAATGCAAAGCAGGCAGACTGGAGAGGGCTGGGGTTTTATTTTTGTTTGTTTGCATAATTCAATTTCAAGGGAGCAGGGTTGACAGGCCTGGTAACCTTCAGACGTCCTCTGGGGCGGTCTTGGGGGCAGCAGGGAAAGGGGAAGAGAGGGAGATAGGATTAGGTCAAAGATCATCAGAATGGGAGGGCTAGCTGCTCCATCTGTCAGGCTTTTGGCTGATGATGTGTTTGGCACTCTGCTCCAGTTCGCCTCCTGTTGCTGACTATGACTGAGGCTTTATACACACCGGCAAACTACACAATCCTGCTAAACAAATGATACACATCACACTTCACAAACATACATGAAAGACTCAAAACTTGTCATGTCTTGACTGGACTAGTAGAACATGACAACAGAGCAGCCAAGGTCATAAGTTCCCAGGAAATATACTGAGAACATGTATACATTTGAAGTAATGAATAAATGCAATGTAAATGTTTTGATGTAGAGATTTAACTCTTGACATACTGTACGCTCAATTTCATAATGCACTGTTATGAATTGAGGGAATTATTGATTTCAAAAATAACTTTTTCCATTTATTACAGAAACCCCTCTTTAAAAGGAACTAGAAAATGGTTTCATTCAATAAAAAACTTTCAGTTAATATTTACTGTATTTTGTGCCGGTTAGAGATTATTGCATACTAAAGTTATTGCTATATTGAGGACAAAATAAAGAGAACTGTTGATTTTAAAAATATTATTATGTCATTTAGTAGAGAAAAAATATTGGGTCGGGAGATCTCGAGACTAGACTTTGGGTCCTTTCATGATCTCTACTTTCTTATCAAAAATAAACTCAAAAGAGCCTATAAAATACATAAATATATAAATTACAGGTACCACTTTACAATAAGGTTCATTAGTTAACATTTGTTAACTACTTTGATTAACATGAACTAAGAATGAAACATACTTATACAGCATTTGTTATTCTTAGTTAATGTTAATTTCAGCATTTACTAATGCATTATTTAAATCAAAAGTTGTGCTTGTTAACATTAGTTAATGCACTGTGAATTAGCATGAACTAACAATGAACGACTGTATTTTCATTAACTAACATGAACAAATATGAATAAATACTGTAATAAATGTATCGCTCATTGTTCGTTCGTGTTAGTTAATACATTAACTAACATTAACTAATGGAACCTTATTGTAAAGTGTTACCAAATTATGTATATAAACATACATAAATATTTGACGATTTTTAAAGATAGAAAAGTAACTACAGAAAATAGTTTCATTTAATTAAAATGAACTTTTGCCCAATATTTGTGGATGCCATTCACGACTCGTGAGCTGCTGTCTAAAAGAGTATTTTAATTCAGACACTAATAAGATTTCCAATATAGCTTCCTATGCAGATGGTAGACAGCTAGGCAGCTCACTAGGGTTTGAAACAGAGCCAATCAATGTACAACAATGTGACAAATCACAATTCATAGATGCCATCCAATTAAAATGCAAATACATGTAGATTTCTTGCAATAATGGCAATTTATAAAATTTGACCCCATTAATTTGTAGTTAATGTTCAAAGCACATTCCCAGTTAAGTTCTCATTTTAACAAGAATGAAATGAACATTGATTGTAGTGTTTGATAGAAAATCTGAAATTTGCAGAGATCAAGGGGCATCGTGTTGGGGATCAGGGTACACAGAGTGTTTCAGGGGCTGGACAGAGTGTGTTCATTATTCATAGTAATTGTGGCAGAGCTGAATAATGTCTCAAACTGTCTCTGTGCGGCGAGGTTAATTATCATCGAAAACAGACGCCTTGAGCTTGAGCAGCAGAGCGTTGGGAGAATAACCAGAGCTGTTGTGTAACAGTCATTTTCTTTTGTTGTTCCAAGTCAACTAAGCTGTGTAACCGCAGCGGTGCAGAGACCTTTCCGAGCCAAGATGTTCGGGTTCAAACTGTTGAACCTGTCAACTGGCCTCAAGGCTTGAGGGGAACGCTCTCGAAGAGAGCCGTGACAAAGCAAGTGTGGCGTCCTGAGAGCTACCTGTCGGAGTGATTCTACACGCAGGACCGTTTGTGACGGCCGCCGTAGAACGGATGTGATGTTGTGTGACCGTAAGAGCTGAGGGAACGTTAGTAATCACGGGTTATGGATAAACCCTTTTGAATATATGCCACCATCTGAGACTTTGTGCAAATTGCTATGAAAACAAATTGCCTGTTCATTTACATTTACCCTCAGTCTGAAATACCAGGGAGTAATTGGGTGTTTCTTTGGGCATTTTATGTACCTAAGGGTGGATTTTTATTAAAACTGATTAATTTATTTATTTTTGTTACATACCTTCATTATTTATGCCATTTTTATTGCTCTACCCATGACAGATGCAGACTTTCAATCTTAAATTTTATAAAAGTATGAATTATTACATGTTTGAAACAAAAGTAATCTTAACAAAGTAACCATCAAAACATAAAAAAACTAAAAAATAAATTAAAATAAAATAATGTCTGAAAATGAAATCCATTTTAACAAAAATGGCTGTCTCACAAATGTCGGGTCATTTCCACCACAACCAACAATTTCCCCCTTTTAATTTTTTTTTAATCAAAAGGTACTTTTCTTGAAAACTTTTTCAGAAAACAGTGTCAGTGAAGAGCATGAAATATGAAAAATGTTAGAAGCAGATGCAGACTTTCAATCTTAAATTATAAAAATGTATTATAAAAGTCTGAATTATAACATGTTTGAAACAAAAATAATCTAAACAAATTAAACCAGTCAGCAGTAAGTAACAATCATTAAAAAAAATAAATAAATAATAATAATAAATAAATAAAATAAAATAAAATAATGTCTGGAAATGAAATCAATTTGATCAAAAATGGCTGTCTCACAAATGTGGGGTCATTTCCACCACAACCAACAATTTCCATTTCCAACAATTTCTTTTTTTTTTTTTTAATCAAAAGTACTTTTATTCTTTACCAAGAAGAAAAAAATGTCAGTGAAGAGCACGAAATATGAAAAATGTGAGAAGAAGAAAGAAAACTAAAGTAGATTAGAGCAGAGTATTTTCATTTATTGTGCATAATGTGTTAGGTGTAAGTTTAATGTTGTCAAATTACACACACACACACACACATATATATATATGATATATAAAATGCTAGCTATGGAATTATCCTTAAAGTCAGCATTTTATTCCTAAAAATACTGTATATAATACCATTTCCATCATAAAATGCTATGAAACTTAATACATCATTTGACGTGGTAGAAATGACAGTGGTGGAAATCAGATGGAAATCTTCTATGATGCATGCATGTCCAGCGAAGTAAATAACTGTTGGTAAACTGTTAGTAAACAAATTAAACTAGAGAGTGAAAAGTATGTTTTCAGAAAGTGTTTTTAAAGAGCCTAAAGTGCCTGAGAAGCTCTCAGTTCTGGCATGGAAATAGATGTCAAACAGAATTCATCTTCATGTTTTGCCTACATAGCGCTATGACAGAAAGGCACAAGGGTTAGAGTGAAGTAAATCTTTATCATCACTATGCAGCATCTGTCTGTGTTCTTCTGTTTTTGTCGCGCTAGACGGCAGATTGTGACAGGTCCATGCATCTTACTTTTACAGGCGGCACCTGCAGATATTCAATGCACTGGATTATATTGGCGGAGAAAAGCTCAAGTATTCTGCATCTGGACTCGCCCATTCATCACTAACGCAGGTTCGTCAGGGTTCCTGGACGCCCCGATCAATACAGCACCCTTCTCCCCAGGCATTCATCAGCTCAGGCACCGGTTGGCACAGAGACGTGTGTGTGATGGAGGGAGGATGCTAAAATAGTAATTTAAGCCACTGTAATGGTGTCTTTTTCTGGCTGTATCTCAGAAGGGGCATATCTGTCTGAGTCAAATGCAGCAACCCTTTATTTTACAGTTGTCTGCAGGAAGGCAAAGTGATAATTAATGTGGTGAATGTGTCTCCAAGTGCGAAAGCAAGGGTGGAAGTGAAAGTGTACGTGTGTGAGTGTGAGTGAGAGTGAGAGTGAGAGTGAGAGTGAGAGAGAAGTTGCATGTGTGAAATTGAGTATGAGAGGTAGAGAGATGGGCAAAATGACCAGACACCTATAGTAAGGTACCGTAGGTGTTGAAGAGGGCTCAGATCTTTCTCAGGTCTTGCCAATGGTGTCATGACAGGCATGGTGTCCTTTATGTAGCTCTAAATGTAATTCTGCGGTAACACTTTATTTTAAGGTCTCTTAACTAGTTGCTTATTAGCATGCATATTACTAGAATATTAGTCATTTATTAGTACTAATTAAGCACTTGTTATGCCTTATCTTATCACATGCCTTATTCTACATCCCTAATCCTACCAATACCTAAACTTAACAACTACCTTACTAACTATTAATAAGCAGCAAATTAGGAATTTATTGAGGGAAAAGTTGTAGTTAATAGTGAATAAGTGTTCCCTATTCTAAAGTGTTACCAATTCTGCCATCACCTCTGCTACATACAGTACATGACTAAACTTTAGCTCAATACTGTAGTGGGCTGGATTCAATTGTGGAAAAAACAAAACAAAAAAACAAAAACAAGCAACAACAACAACAACAACAACAACAAAAATCCCAACATACTTATAAAGGCATTGAGAAATTAGCTTAGCAACATTTTAAGGTTAAACTTCTTGAGCTCACTGAGTGTTTCTCATTCATAACAGCTTAGAAAAAACAAAAAAAAAAACAAAAAAAAAAAAACATCACAAATCAGCTATTTATGAGGCTTTATTTTGGTTATAATGCTGCATTAGAAGGTAGATGGATATTAACACAATAGGTTCATTAGTTTGCCAAACTTCATAGAGTTACTTTTAAATTTAGAGTTTGGTTAGTAGCTGCTTGCAACTAAACAAGAATTATTTTTATTTGTGACCCTGGACCACAAAACCAGCTTTAAGTCACACGGGTATATTTGTAGCAATAGCCAAAAAGACATTGTATGGGTCAAAATTATCGATTTTTCTTTTATGTCAAAAATCATTAGGATATTAAGTAAAGATCATGTTCCATGAAGATATTTTGTAAATTTCCTACCATAAATACAGGGCTTCACATTAAGCAGTCTCATGTGTTTGTCCTTCGGACAAGTAAATTTGTCATTTACTTGTTCGAGTATAAAAGTTACTTGCCCGGAGAGAATTTTATATATTTTTTTAAATTGAGTTATAAATATAATTATTTATTGTAGTTATACAAAACAAATTTAGTTTATTTAGTTAGATTTTTCTTTTTAAATAAAATAATAAAGTGTGATAAAACTGTTATATTTTAAAATAAAAAGGTAGTGTTAATTACAAATATAATTATTTTATATTAAACTTAAAACAAAATGCTAATATTTATTACTTTTTTTATAGATGAATTTTCAAACTTAAATTTTTAATTTTTTAATTAGTTCAGTTTAATCAGACAGTTAGTATAATAAGACATTTGGGCTGTTACCAAACAAATGAAATCAGTATCAACAAAATTCATCTTTGCAATGCAGAGGAAACACAGAAGCTGCATCTGAAGTGGAATAGATATATTTACTCACTGCAGCTTTGAGGGACATGGAATGCTTTAATCTGTAGTTACAAATGAATAGATAATGTTTTGATTCATAAAACGTTGAGTACTGATATTTTAAATTATTTAAAAAATGAAAAGATACTTTAAATGTGAAATTAAAACCACCAGTAGGTAGCAGTAAGTCAATGTTTATAAGTGAGTCATTGCAATTGAACCGAATCATTTAAACGGTTGATTCATTCAGGATCGAAATGCCGTCATGTTGCTCAGAGACGCAAAACAGTGCTGTGGCTGTGTGTGGAATTATTTTTGTTTGTGAAACAGAGCAGAAACAGGAAATATGGTGTCTAAAACGTAAGTCTCTTAACGTTAACTTCTTGTGAAACTATATGAAATTATATAAAGATATACATTTTCTGCTCCCATATCTTGAATTTTCTGATCATTCTTCATGCATTGTAGTACTGAATCATGCAGTGAAAGAACGCACTCGCATGTGCGCTAGTCTAACCTAGACGACTTTACGTAATGTATGGGTGCACTCTGTAGGTGTGTTTTCTTTTATTCTTGCAATACTCGTTAAAACAACAAATTATCGCAAACGATATATATCGCACACCCCTATAACAAAGGCTATATCATAAATAAAGGCAGTCATTACTGTTTTTGGTATTGACTTTTTCAAGTTACTTGTCCGATTGGGCAAGTAAATTTCTCTTTCACTTGCCCGTCCAAAACATTCACTTGTCCCGGACAAGCAGACAAGTGTTAATGTTGAGCCCTGGTAAATATATCAAAACTAAATTTTTGATTAGAAATATGCATTGCTACGAAATTAATTTGGACAACTTTAAAGGCGATTTTCTGAGTATTTTGTTTTTTTTTTGCACCCTCAGATTCCAGATTTTTATCTCAACCAAATATTGTCCTATCCTAACAAACCATACATCAATGGAAAGTTTATTTATTCAGCTTTCAGATACATATAAATCAATTTAAAAAAACATGACCCTTATGACTGGTTTTGTGGTCCAGGGTCACATTTGTGTTGTCTTTATGTTTCACAGAGACTGTTCCATCAGTATCTAATATGACAAAAAATCTTTTGGACATAAAAGCACCTAGCTGAAAAAACACCCACGCACAAACAGCTGCAGATGTTTCAGTGTTAACTTGAAAATATGAATGAGTGCACAGTGGTTGGTGGTTAGATGGCTGAATTAAGCTCCATGATTCACAGTGAGAGCTGCGGTGTGTTGCGGACCGAGGCACAGGGCACTTAGACAAACGAAGGCACGCAAATAACAAAACTCATTTACTTGCTTATTTACAATTAGAATGAGAAGGAACATGTTTGGTGGCCGCCTGTTTCTCAGGTTCATTATTTTTCAGCACTGGGTGAACAATGGAAGTTAAAAAAATGGAAACAAAATAATCAAAAATGGATCGGACAGACCTTGCCATTCACTATCAATGCTGGAGCTCAATCAATGTCATTCTGGGCTTCCTTTTCAATGTCAAAATTATGCAAAATGTAATCAAGTGAAGACCTTCGAGTATTGTGTTAAAAAATTACACTCACGTGGGATTTTGTGCAGTTCATTCATGAACTTGTCTTTGACTTTGGAGAACATCTCATCTTTGGGCTCGCGGGGGCCGGGTCCTGCTGCCTCTGTGCTGTTGCCCGATACTTCAGGCGCCGCACTAGGTGCAGGGTTCCCCACCCGAGCCTCCCTTCGACTCATCGCTGGATGTGGCAGCCAGGCAGAAGCTAACCAAGGGAAAGACAAAAGAGGGTTACCCATATTATCTGGAATATTATAAGGAAATAACAGTTGCACATTCACAATTCTTCCAATATCTTTGTCTGCTGGTTAATGTATATCACAAGGATTTGTAGGTGCCTAAAAATATGTCCAAATAAATTTATGTTGGACGGCTGAAGAACAATAGTGGAAATTTGGATTTATTCCACTGATTTGAATATTTTGATTCTGTTAAACAGTCTAATTCAGATTCATTTCAGTGAAAGTTATTGTAGGTTACATGAATGCACATGTAGGTAGCACCAATGAGTGAGTATTATAAGTGAGTCACTGAATCACTCACTCAACTGTCACTCAACTAATTTCACATTCCACTGTTGAAGCTAACAGCCAAACATTGATAAACAGGAAAGGCTCAGATGTGGAACTGAATGAACAACATCCCCTTTTTTATTTAGTCATTATTGGTTAGAAGATCCTTGTTCACAACAACATGTTCCATTTCATTCTGTTCATAAATGAACAAAAGTCTCTCATTCAGTGAGTCTTGTTTAGACTCAAAACACTGACTTTTTTAATGAAGGGGCATATTTGTTCACTTAGCTTGTTCAAGCAATAAAATACTCTTTTACTGGCCACACAGGAAATCTGAAGTCTTTTGAAGCCACCAAAGCAGTTACACACTTCAAATCAGTGCATGAAAGTGAACTTAAGTCATTCACTTAAAAGAGTCGTTCAAAAACACTGGCTTGTTCACAGCATCAGTAATGGGGGATATAGACAGAAGTGGATAACGGGTCAGGAAGTGAGAGATGAAGTGAGAATGAGAAAGATGAAAACTCCAGTGCGTGAGTGTCTAATTTAGCGTGCGAGGAAGGTGGAGAATGAGGTGTGATTTCAACGGGAAGCTTCGACTGCAGAATGCACTGAACGAACACACTGTGAGGTGTGTTTAGCTGTTTAAACATCCTCCCATCAATCCTTCCTAATCTCTCGCTCGCGTTTACTCAGTCCTCTGTTCATTTACTCGCTTGCCTACAGACTCTCTCTGCCTCACCAGTTCATGTGCAGTCAGTGTTATATCTCTCTCGCCAGTACCCGCATGACCCCAGGAGGTCCTGAAGGCCCACGGTAGCTCGTAGTATGTGCTGAGGAACATTGAGCAGACTGTGAGTCTTGTTCTCTTCTAACCACAGGACACGCAAGATCCGCCCACTCCCGCGCAGCCGGTGTCGCTGCCATTGTACCTGCTCTGTAATTACTGCCATTGTCAATCACTCAGATGGAATAATAATAGATGGAATGAATGTGGCGGGTACAAAACCTCAAAGTTTAGAAGAGTCAGAATGAACTTGCAGTAAGTTTAATTAGACTTTCTATCGGGTGGGACAGCTCTCCTCCTTTCACTGCAGGTGACTGACTGGAAAGACTATAAAACCGTCAGAGCTGTTGTGTTGGACAGGTTGTCATCGCTGTGCTCATGTCACTATTGACAGCAGGGCTGATGGCCTACAGGTTATATGGTGTGTGTGGTGGGTTTCTTGTAGTTTGAGAGAGCACTGAAGGGCAACGTAGAGATGTGATTTCACAAAATGCTTCAAAAACATTTCAGAAAATGGGGTGCTTGGTGTTTGGTCTGACAAATTAGGTGTAAATTAGAAGTTTAGCTTGTTCAAAGATACTTTAAGAAATGCTTATTGTCTTGCTGGAAGTGACTGATCAGTCATCTGACTTAGACACATACTACAACTAGATAACCAACTACAAAAATCCTATAGAAACAGATTTTTAAACAACTGAGATCTGTAACCAAAGCTAGTATGGTATAAAACAGTTATAAAACAGTTGTATACAATTTTTTAGGATTCTTTGATGAATAGAAAGTAAAAAAAAAAAAAAATTAATAAATAAATAAAGAAAAAAACAGCTTTTAGCTAAAATACAATATTTTGTAACATTATAAATTAAGTCTTTGCTGCCACTTTGAATCAATTTAATGCATCATTGCTGAATTAATACATAACTGTTTTCAATGTCAATAATAATAATAATAATAATAATAATAATAATAATAATAATAATAATAAATGTTTCTTGTGCAGCAAATCATCATATTAGAATGATTTCCGAAGAATCGTGTGACACTGAAGACTGGAGTATTATCTTGAAAATTCAGCTTGGCCAACACAGGAATAATTTGTTTTTATAAATGCATTTTAAAATATATTAAAATAGAAAACAGTTATTTTAAAGTGTAAACATATTTCACAACATTACTCTTTTGCTGTATTTTGGATCAAATAAAATCAAGGATACCTCAGTATAAATTAAAGTACCACTGTATTAACAATAGACGCCAGCAATGTACCGCGTTAAAGCCACGGTACTTTTTTAGAAGGGATAAAGATGTTGACCAACAGCTGGTCAAGCCTGTGTGCTGCTGGCTGCAAACTGACGCTAATGACTTATCCACACCCTAACCAAGCTGCAGACGCTATGGGGAAATGTTTACATATGTACACAGCAGCAGCTGTGTGGTCTGCTGACACAATAGGGTGTGAAGAGCACAGGATTCGACAGCTGTGGCACTCACTAGCTATGGCTAGCTTTGGTTACACATCTCAATTCAGTTCAAAATCAGTTTTTATAGGATTTTTGTAGTTGGTATCTAGATGTCATGTGTCTAAGATGGAAGACTGATCAGGCACAGGCCCTTAAAAAGCTACATGTCAAGTCCGGGCTAGTCTGGTTAACACAAGGAATGCTACAGGTACTATACGTGGACAAGCAACTAGCATTTCTCAAAGTTTCACATTGCAAATTTGTCCTTGTAGCGTATAAGAGAGAAAAGTTTGTAGAAGGTTGGTTGGGTGGATCGGTTCCTTGCAGAGGAAGGTTTCTGGATCATGAAGCTTGACAGGAGCTTCTGCTGACAGTCGAAAGGCGCTGTGTGTTTTTTGGAGCGGCGTGTCACTCTCGTGATATGATGTGGGCGGCAGTTGAGCTGGCAGCCAAGCTGAACTTTGGGAAGGTGGAGGAGGATGGGGAGGAAAAAAGATGGATTTTGTGTGTGTGTGTGTGTGTGTGTGTGTGTGTGTGTATGTGTGTGTATGAATAGCACTCCCGCACACCTGCGAAGCTAGACTGCTTCACATGGTGAGTCATAGAAGTCCATTATAGACCTACACAAAAAGCCATAATTACTCACAAACGGGTTGAGGCTGTGCAAGAATGTCCATTAGGCCATTACTATTTGTATCACACAGACAAAACCAACTTGCACATTTAAGAGCTAAAACAGCAGGATGCGAGAGACATGCTCGTAGGAGGCAACTTTGTAGAAATCAAATGAAAGTGCCCAGTGAACAGACTTCACAAAGACTGCAGCCCCCTCCATCCAAACAGCACAACAGCCATTTTTAAGAAAAACTTGGTAAAATGTAGCAAAGGCAAAGACGCTAATCATCCAGACTTTAAAAATACAATTTCTATGAAATGGTAATAATGTCTCTGCAGGTCTCTATTAGATTTCAGAGCTCTAATAGCAAGAGCAGTTCTTGAATTTGGAGATTTTGTGTAGTGTGACTTTGAGATGAATGATTCATTGAAAACATACTCTGTTTGATGATTTGCACATACAGAGCAACTCAGAAATGAGTTTTAACAATTAATTTCCAGATGCCATTCAGTGAACAAATCAGACCTTGGGAGGTCTGGTACAACTAACCATACCCTCGCATTGCTAGACTTTTGCCTATCACCGTAAAGCATCATCCTCTTTGTAACTTACTCTAGACAAGTACAGACATTTTGATGCCAAGGATGCCCAAAAATATGACACTAAAATATAAATTTGGACATGTTTATTCTTGTGAGTCATTTTGGGGCGGGTTTATCTGAAATAATTGGAACCAGTGTGGAAAAAACTCAAATAAATGCACAGCGTGACCTGCTGTACAGTAAACACAGAATAAATTAGTGGAAATATGTGTAGACTTTGTAATGATAACATCATTCTGTCCAAAAGTAACAAGTACTAATTATTTCACAGACATAATGTAGAAAACACAGTTCTGTTTCTTCATATTTAATTAATTGCTATTAGGTGTCTCAAAACTGATTATCTTTAAAAAAAAAATTAAGCCACCAACCTGCCAGACCTTGACAAACCCGCCCCACAATCTGTCACATTAGATACATGAATTTGTGAATAAGTGTTTAGATTGAGGAACCAATTAGTTTGGGAACCAATTCTCACTATTAACTAACTATTAACTATGACTTTTGCCCCAATAAACTCCTAATTTAAGTTTAGGCATGAGGTAGGGATCTAAAATATGTTCATGCAGGCATTAATATATGCTTTATAAGTACTATGCTAGTAATATGCATGCTAATAAGCAACTAGTTAATAGTGAGAATTGGTCCCTAAACTAAAGTGTTTCCGAGCCACTTAATTGCAAGCAAACTATACAAACTACACTGACTGCATAATGTGCTTCCAGGATGCACCATACTCTCTTTACCCAGCCCAGTGTGGGCCATGGCACTGAGCAGGTGAAAAATCCTTACCCAATTACCACTCTGCCAGATGGCACAGCATGGCTTTCATTGCACCCGCTCCGGTGCTCTGCGCATCAAACCGCGCTTCTCTCCCTCCTTTCCTTGCTTCCTGCTTCATCCCCCCTATTTTCCCAACTGGGTTACGCTCCTCAACCGAAACTTCCACTGCTGCCAGAGCAAAACTACTGCCACGCAGTAAGACACACTGAACATTGCTGAGTGCTTAAGTTGCTTCTACTTTGGTTGGACTCTGCTTCTCACTTTTGAAGGCCCCAGAGTTTATTTTCTGATCTGTGGCACTTAAAACTGCATCAGAGTGATGCCTCAGCCCATAACCACCCCGGCGATAAACGTTAGTCATGTTATCACGTGAGGGAGGGCAGGTGAGGATGCTTGGGCCCATGCCATTGCACTTTCTTTCATCATGCAGAAATTAAAATAGTGGCGCAAGCGCACGCCTTGAATCACAGTGAATGCCTTTCGCTTTGGACTTTGATCTTGGCCGTCTATATGTCCTGGTTTAAATTCAGGGCTTAATCAAGCATGTAATCATCAATTACTTTCACTTAACTGGAGTTGACTTTCATCTGTCACCAGCGATACAGCACTGCAACGTGTTTATTGCATATTAAAAAACAAATGCATGCATAATGCAATCAAGAAATGGTAGTGTGGATTTGCAACCGAGAGAAGACATTTCATATTCACTGATGCACTGAATCTCAATGACATATCAACATGTGCATAATGTGTCTTCACAAGTTCGATTATGTGTTTCATTTCTGCGAAATACTTGCAGATGCACCAGTCTCTCAGCACTGTGAAAAGGTTTAGATGGCAGTGATTTCAATGGAGTTATCATGAAAATGTCTACAATTATATTTAGGTGCTTTTGCATGTACAGTAAGAGTATTCATCTAGCTGATTACCTATTGTTCTACTGTCATGCAAAGCCCAATTAAAGTTTAAAAGCCTTTTAAAATGGATAATTACGACTCTAATTGAATGAGCTACATGCAAAGTTGTAAATCAGTGATATGTACACACCTGGGTTTGCATATAATTTCAGTTAAATGTATTAATGTGAAAGGCTGCTATGTTGCTTGGCAGTTACAGTAGGCTAATCATCTGTATTGCTTTCTGAAACTAATATAAAATTATTAATAATAAATCGAAATACTTATTTACCATTTTATAATAGCAACATTGCCTCCCTAAAGCCTAGGAACATGATTTACTAGTACTAAAACCAGTGTAACCAAATGTTTTTTTTTTTCTTTCTCTTTTTTAAAAGGCAAATTTTGAAAAATAAGAAGTAACAAACTGTTGTTAAAAAGGAAAAAGGAAATTGGAAGTGAAAAAAAAAACCTAAAACTGTTGTAAGTGTCACTCCATCTAATTTGGCAAAGCAAATTTGCATTGGAGAGCAGGTGAAAATTCCATCTCAATGAGGGTGTTGAGAAAAGTAAATTGTTAATTGTGGGGGAATGAATGTTCTTGAGCACATATTGTTTTATTTATAGATGTGTTCAATTTATTGTGCTATTGAAGGGAGCGAGAAAAAAAACCAAAGTGTTAAAAAATGCAAAGTGGAGGGTGAATGCTTTCTGTTCTGTATGTTTGTGTGAATCTGTATATAAAAGGAAGCAAGTGAGGTGAAAACAGTCTGATCTCTATTTGATGGCTTTGGCTTTTGATGTGACTGTATGAAGCTATTTTTCTCAGAAGAACATAGTACAGTGATTGAAAAATATGTATTGTAAACTGACTTGAACTGAAATAAATGTAGATAATAGCATGATTCTTTGATATATACTACATTAGAGAACAGAAACCATAATAATATACCATGGTTTCTCAAAGAATACCGTAGTATTACCATGATACATGTCCAAAAGTACTTTTTCAACAGTTTTACACACAAATATATCTCTCTCACATTTATAAATATGCTAAAATCTGCATAACCTTGTCTCTTTCTAATGTTGTGTTTGCATGAATAATATATGTGGTTGTAGATAGCCAACTGTACAAAGTGAGTCAACTAAGGAAAACTACAACTACAAAGGAAAAGTTCAAACCAAATCATTATTTGAGCTAGCAGTGAGGTGCATATCTCAGCTGTAATGACTCTGGAAAAAGCTGGAGTGGGAAGGGGCTAATGGTGTGTAATCGTTTTGTCAAACAACGGGTCAGAAAAACAGGAAGTAGAAAAGAACAAAAAAGGACACATTTGGTTGAAAAAACACTAAAAAAACGTCTAGATGAATGGATCAATAGTACAAATCAATGAGATGAGAAAGAGAAAGAAAGAGGAGGAGAGATGAAAAACACTGGTAACACAAACTGGCAGAGATTGGTTGCTACAGGCAATGAAAAGGCATGAACACGGATAAGCAGCTTCAACCTCTCAGCAGCAACAATAACAATC
Source organism: Spinibarbus caldwelli (assembly GCA_039654775.1). Taxonomy (NCBI): domain Eukaryota; kingdom Metazoa; phylum Chordata; class Actinopteri; order Cypriniformes; family Cyprinidae; genus Spinibarbus; species Spinibarbus caldwelli. The sequence continues at coordinate 16,316,265 of CM077229.1, read as the reverse complement.
ATGTCTTTTGTAGTTATATTTGATTATATAATGACCCATTATAAATACATATTGACATTTAGCTTATTCGGTTCTCCAGTAGATTTTCTTTTGTGTTTAATCAAACAAAAATTATAGTCAAACTTTTCCTTTATAGTACCTTTTCCTTAGCCTTACAAAACATTTCCCCAGGAAGAAAACTACAGAAATACCAAAATAACTGCCTGTAGCTTTATAGATAATGTGTGTAATTTCTGCACCACTAGCATCACCAAATATAATTGAAAAATAATGTTTTCACACAGGTTTATCATTTATCTTCATACGAAAGGATACATTAGTATTTTAATGTCAAACTCTCGTGTTTACACAGGTAAGTTTTAATCTAGTTTTGACGCTGGTATTCATAATGTTGTTTCATTTAAAGATAATGTTCACCAAGACGTTCAAATTGCTTTCCCGTGGGGATAAAGCAATAATCATAGCAATGGAAATCTTTTGATATGAAAGGAGAACCAACAATGCAATTATATTAAAATGTAAAAAAGAGAGAAAAAAAAAGAAAACAGAACACAATTAAAGGCTGTATGAAAGCAAATAAATAGTTCACTGGCGTTGCGTCAAACAATTAAGAGCACTTTATTGAATTGCATTATCAGACAAATAGTAATTAAAGCTTCTAAAGTAAATGCCATTTCATTTTATGATCAAAACAAGAGCTATCTATAAAGGAACAGTACAGGAACTATATGAATATGCAAAGTGCATACTAATGTATTTCAGTACATGCTGCAATTTGGATTGTAGATAATTAGCATCAGAACATTTCAATACTTTTCTACTACAGTTTAAAGGCTGGAATACACAACACAACTTTTAAAATCTGAAACACTAGGCGTCATATATTTGATTACTTAGTAAATAGTACATACAAAGGAAAAATTGGGTATCATACACTAAACTGCAGACCTACCATACCACGACTTTCAAGTTGTTCTGAACACAACAACAAACCCACACAGAAACGTTGATTGGTGAAAGGTGGAAACAGTATGTGCTCCAATATCAGCTAAAGATATCAAACATGTTTGATATTCTCTGACTGGATAAAATCAGTCTGAAGCTAAAAAACCGGAGTCTGCAACTATGTACAATATGCGATTTGAATATATAATTTGAATATGCGATTTTCTATTAAATCTATGAAGTCAAATTTGCAGACTGGATTGATTATTGGCAACTAGCATTGACACATCCAGATTCTAATTAAGGACAAAAATCTGGGCAAATATTGTGTAGTGTATTCCAGCCTTAATTGTTTGGTTTAAGCCATTTTCAGTTTTCAATAAATAATACTCATGAAGGAACACTATTAAGAGATTGTTTCTATTCTATAGTCAATGTATGTTTTCATGAACTAGAGGTCGGTTGAATAATTAGGCCATAAGGAACAAACTGGAATGTCAAGGGCAAATTGTACAATATGAATGTATAATTCACTTCTTTTTCAGCAAAACTGGCCGATTGGGGAATCGTAGTAATTAACCTCCAGGAGACTTTACCTCTTCTATGGTGACATTACAGTAAAATAGTCAACCACAGCTAAAACGGATGAAACCACCAATTTTAACTATTAACTAGTTGCTTTTTAGCATGCCTATTATTAACATATTGGCTATTTATTAGTACTTATATAGCACATATAATGCAATGACCATATTCTACATCCCTAATCCTACCCAATACATAAAACTAACAACTACCTTACTAACTATTAATAAGCAGCAAATTAGGAGTTTGAGGCAAAAGTCGTAGTTAATGGTTTGTTAATAGTGAGAATTAGACCTTAAAATAAAGTGTGACCATGAAACCAAGCTAAAACAAAACCTGTCTGTCTGTCTGTACAAACACTTTAACAAATATAAAGGCAAAAAACATAAATTTCAGACAATAAAATTACATTCTTACAAAGCAATTCTAGGCATCACTGTTGTACGATCACTCCATCAGGCCAAACCTACAAAGAAACAAGGCTGACCGTTGATAAGGCGCTGTGTGTCGGCATTTATATGTGAACAAGAGAGTGAAACAGAGAGAACTGAAAGTAAGATAAGAGCAGTAGAGTCCTCCGGTGTCCAGGGGCTGTGCTTAAGTCCCCTGCAGTCCATCTCTAGGGTAATGAAATTGGTAAAGTTATTAACCTCGCTTTGCTGCAGGGTCACTACCTCTCTGTTTAGCTCATGCACAAAATCCCCCCCCTTTTTCAATTACCTCTTGCTACGGTGGAGGATGATGAAAAACTCCTAAACTCCTCTTTGTTGTATAAACTACCCTGGAAAAAAGACTTGAGACAGCGAATGCAAAATCGCATCAGCTTGGGCAGAAAACCCAACGAGTGTGAGGAACCCTCAGGGCATTGCTCGCTCATCGGCTCAGAGATGCTCTCATTTAAACCCTGAACAAGTGTAAATAATGGACGTTTGGCTGAGGCGGGGCAGATCTACTGAGGAAAGAAGGTACATTTGGTAAGCAAGAAGTGTTGGGAGTAATACAGACAGGTTTTTTAGCACATGAACGTATTCTTATAAGCAGGAAGCCAGCTGTTGCTTCAACAAAACTTTCATCCCCACAGAGACTCAAGTTAAAGCCAACTGTGTTTTTTTAACACCCTGACTTGTTTGTGACCAAAAAGCACCAATCATTTGTTCATTAACATGACACCAGTCAAACACTCCGTCATTAAATGCTATTAGTCATCCAGTGTAGGCAATGGCCCCAGGCCAGGATGTCTGTTGTTTATTTCATCATGTTTTTTTCTTGTTTTGGAGTAATTGGGCTTGTAGGAGCCCTGAGCCTCTTTCATGTATACCCACACACACACATTTAGTGGTACAAAGTGACAGAGTGATGTCTCAAATGGAGATCCTTGGGGAGCTTGGCGTCACGGCCACTGGCATCAAGCTGGGTGTATGCACATATACACTATATTGCCAAAAGTGTTGGGTCACCCCCTTCTAATGAACAGGTTTGACTACTTTAGTAATTTCCATGAGTACAAATCTTAATGTTTAAGCATATAATGATTTTCTAGGGAATTGTGTGCTTCTAATTTTATAGCAAAAGTTTGGACAGGACCCTTTTCTATTCTAACATGACAATGCCTCTGTGTATAAGGCAAGGTTCAAAAAGAAATAATTGATTCAGTCAGTGTGGAAGAACTTGACTGGTCTGCAGAAAGCCAAGTCCCAATCCCAGCTGAACACTTCTGGTGTGACTTTAAATGCAGACCTTGAGCCAAAAACTCATCACCAAACACCAGTGACTTGTACATATGCGTACAGTCATTTTAGACACTTCCAAATCTGTTGCAACAGAGATGGAAATACAATTTTTAAATACATGAATTATGTTTCCATCTTTGTTGCCACAGTTTTGGAAGTGCCTTTTTCTGTTCTAAAGAAGGGGGTGTCCCATTACGTTTGTTCATATAGTGTATATGTACTGTATAGGTGGGCAGGTGAGTCAGCAGGTCAAAGAATAGCTGAGTACAGACAACAACGGAATAAACCAACCTGGTCTCATGACGAAAACGTACCTCTAGGAACTTTTTCGCAAGGTGCCAATAAGTACATATCACTGCAGTTTCCAACAGAAATGAACACTAGAGGCGGTAAAACATCGAGAACTTGTAATCGTTTTCGTACAGTTATGATTACAGCCCCATATGTTTAGATTTCCAGACGTAACAAGCTTGCTCAGTAGCTCAGCCGGCACGGAATTGGGCTTAGGATGCGGAATCCTTGGGTACGAATCCCATCAAAAACGTGACTCACGATGAAAAAGATGAGAAATTGAAAAACAAGCTAAAACGGCATGCTTGCAATTGCATTTTTACGTCACATTCGCTTTTGTTCATACTATTGGGTAGGTTTAGGTGTAGTGCATTATTTTAAAACGTCACGGAGCATTAGACTTATAGCGCCACCCAGTGGACATTTCACATCGAATGTCAAGAAATGTACATGGCGGTATGTATTTTGCGTCTTGCGAAAAAGTTCCGAGAGGTACGTTTGCGTCATGACACCAGGTTGGAGTAAAAATACTTTCACAGCGAAGATACAGTCAGGTTTGAAAATATACATAACCACAAAACAAATTTAATTAAAAAATAATGTAGGAAAAGGCTATTGCAAATTGATCAGCACCTTCTGTAGGGAAGTGTAAGCTGTCAAATCTGAGTGTGTGATATTAAGATGTTTTCTGAGACGCTATATGAGACTCATAAGAGTGTTTTTCTCAGGAGAAACATCTGAGAAGCAGGAGAGTCTCTATTTGAAACCTTTTTAATTTCACTGCTGTAGGCGAAACAATTGAGAGATTAACCAAAAAGCAGAAGAAAATTCTATATACTTCCAAATAAATCTGTGCCTTGTCTGTCTTGTCTTCACACAGCTCTCCATTTTGTACTATGCCTGCTGCCATTTTACAACACTGAGGTGAACACAGACAGACTATGTGGGTTAAAAAAGGATATCTTTCAAAAAACAGGAAGGAGGACAGAGAAAGAGACAGAGTGAGGGAAAAAATGACAGCAGACAGTGAAGGGGGGAAAAAGGAACTGGAGAGGGCAGGACCCTTGGGGTTAGAGGGAAAAAGCCCGTTCAGAAAGATCAGAAGTGACAAGCTGAAGCAGAGAATGATGGGATTCCACTCTGCCTGTTTAGTATTTTTGAGAAGAGGCTTATATAAGTGTTAGGAATACAGCAACGGATACATATAAATCTACAATACAGGCAAAATAAAGCAACAACCTTAAAAGTACATTTCTTAATAACAAAGGTAAAATGTTAAAACAACCAGTGGCAGAATTTGAAATGACTTTATAAATAAAAAGACAATGTTTCATCTTATTTTGCACTGTATGAGCACGGTACTTCACAGGAAAATGGGAAATGACACATTATTATTTATTACAGAGATTGTACGGCAGTGCTGTACTGATATTCAGTCTATTTTTATTCGAACTCTTCTCCTCCACAATTTCCTGCAATTAATTCAGCATGAACTGCTAAACATAGTCACATAATTTCAGGATCTATTTTTTTTTTTCTAAAAACT
>CM077229.1:16246168-16308668 GCA_039654775.1 Spinibarbus caldwelli | reverse complement strand
ATTCTGTAGGCACAAGCACATTAGTGTGGCTTTCTATTCGGAAATAAAGTCAATTCTGGCATGTTTCTTCACACGCTAGCAGAACGAAAAAGTGATAGACAAAGATAGAGAGAAGTGAGGATGAAAGAAGAGGAAGTGTGATGGCAAGGGTTCTGGTGATGGTGTGTATGTGTGTGTGATGGTTGGATTCTGACAGGTAATCTAAAGTGCAGTGGTTCTAGTGTTCAGCATTCTCCTCTCTGATGTGAATTGACAGTCACAGGACAGTCTGACTGATGTTTCCACTTCTCACTCCCTGCATGTCTCAACAAGCTGTAACATCTCTTTTTCCCTCTCACTCTCTTTCTCATTCTGTGAAGGACAAAATGTGCAATGTGAAAAAAGAAGATGAAATAAACTATGCTAAAGCCAGTGTACAGTTGTGCTTAAGTATCATTCTTCAGAATCTGACAGATATTGCATTAGAAAAATAAATGAATACAAATAGAGTAAAACTGTAGTTCCCCTTTCAGTCGGTCACTCCGAGTCACGTCGGATGACCGACGAAATTGGGATCTCGCCAGAGAGACCAATCCACTTCGAGTGTAACTAAACGAGCCAATGGACATTGGCATGCGATTATTGCATCCAGCTGCCGCTGATCACAGCGTGAGCATAAGAGGCAGCTGATGCACCGCATCAATTATCCTTTCGCTTCGGAGCCGAGCGGTAGTGGTTAAAGCTACTGCTATCCCTTCCAAGAGAGTGTTCTGCGAGCGAGTGCGGGCGTTACGGCGCGGCAGCGGTGGTCACGGTGTCCGGGAGAGAAAGATCGTCTTCCTGCTGACAGCCACACTAGGAGTGTGCGGTGGCCAGCTCCCCTGCGTGCTTCAGCACTAAAAGAGCATTTCTCTGAAAGAGCAATTTCTCTAAAAGAGCAACACGGGTGATCGCGTCTTTTTAAAGATGTCTTTCACCCGTGCGTTTCTGGGTGTGGTCGTTTCCTGGCGCCTCAGGACGGTCACGATCGCTTCCTCACGTGTCTGGGCATTCAGCACGCTGAGGTGGCTTTCGTGGATGGTTCATGTTCTTCTTGCGGGGACATGACCATCTCGGAGTGCGACTCTGCTATGTCAAACATGGCAGAGTCCCTCTGCCTGCCGTGATCCGGCGTGCACACTGGATCCGGTGGAGTTAGAGGTGATTTGAGGATTACGGCGAGGGCTTCCCCAAGTGGAGCTCCTCACCCCTCAAGCACTCCGCAGCCGGTGGAGCTGCCGAAGGAGCGCGCTGGCCACGCGTTTCCTTCGGTGCCCCCTCTGACGACCAGATGTCGATCACCGCATCGGAGGGCGGGCCCTCTCTCTCCGGGGATGACGACCCGGCTGCGTTGCCCCCTTCGGGTGTGGTAGCGTTGTCCGTGCCAGACCCAGAGATGACGGCTATGCTTTCCCGGGCCGCCGAGAATGTCGGGCTCGTGTGGAATCCTAAAAAGCCACCGTGTCCCGATCCTTCGAGGCTGGGCGAGTGGTTCCTCGGTGGGGGTGGCGCTGGTTCTCAGCGCCCCCCTCCGGTGCCATTCTTTCCGGAAGTGCATGAGGAGCTGACAAGATTGTGGAGGGCACCTTTCACTGCCCGAAACACATCTTGTAGTTCTTCCGCTCTCACCACCCTCGATGGTGGAGCCGCTTTGGGGTATGCGGGCATCCCCTCGGTGGAACGGTCTGTGGCCATGCAACTGTGTCCAACAGCCGCTTCCACCCTGCGGGGTGATCCGTGTCTCCCCTCACGGGCCTCTAAGTATTCGTCAGGTCTAACTGGCAGTGCTTGTAGAGCCTGTGGGGAGGCGGCTTCCGCCCTCCACGCTATGGCGTTGCTGCAGGTCCACCAGGCCAAAGCACTGAAAGACCTGCACGAGGGTGGTCACGACCTGGCGGTTCTACATGAGCTGCGTGCTGCGACGGACCTCGCGCTACGAGTGACGAAGGTGACCGCACAGTCTCTGGGTTGTGCGATGTCCAGGAGCGCCATCTCTGGCTGTGTCTCGCTGACATGACGGGGCAGGAGAAGGTACTCCCGTGTCACAGACCGGCCCTTTCGGCGACGCTGTCGAGAGCTTTGCCCAGCAGTTCTCGGCAGCCCAGAAGCAGACTGAGGCAAACACATCATGCGCCGGAGGAAACCTGCTGCTTCCACCCCGGCTGCAGCCACTCAGCCTGCTCGTCGCCGTGGGCGCCCCCTGCGGCCGTCCCCGCTCCCGCGCAGCCGCAGCAGCCTTCACCAGGCAGCGTCGTGGAGCCGGTCGCAGGCAGGACGCCCAGCCCGTCCAGGCCCCCGCCAAACCTGGCGGCAAGCGCAAGTGCAAGAGGCCCTGAGACGGGCGACCCAGAGATGGAGGAGACCGCTCATCGGGAGATGGTGACTGCACCACTCCCTCCCCCGGAGGAGGGCCGGGTGGAGTATCTTTTGTTCATTTTGTTCCGCCGCTGGCCCAGCAGCCAGCGGTACCCAAAACATCAGTAAAGAGCGGTCTCCTCAATCTCCGGGTCTCAAGAGGAGGAGAGTGGTGATCCGTGCATCACAGGATCACTTCCTTCCTCCTCTCTCGCCAGCAGGCAGCGGGTGGTTGCCCAAGAGCACCCCTCCTGCCCATTCGTGGAACCAGGTAAGGGCAGTAGCACTCCAGTCCCCGCTTCAAGTCGTCAAACGCAGGGCTGTCACAAGCCTCAAGCCGGGTTCCTGTGTCTCCTCCCATGCGAGGAGAAATCAGGTGAGTGCTACACTACACACCCAGACCCCGCCCCCTGCCGTCACAGGCCAGGCCGTCACAGGCCCTGGGGCCGGTCCCTGTGTTCCACCTCAAAAAGCTGCCCCACCGCGGGCATGTCGGTGGGCCCGTTGGCCCCGCTGGTGCGGTCTCTCGGAGCCTGGTTAGCGCTCCCCAGCCCGTCCCGGTGGCTCCTGCGGACCATCAGACTCGGCTATGCGATTCAGTTCGCCCGGCGTCCCCCCCAAGTTCAGGGGCATCCGGTACACTTCAGTCAAAGCCGTCGATGCCCCTGTCTTGCTCGCGGAGATTGCAGTCCTACTGGCGAAGGATGCAATAGAGCCGGTCCCTCCAGCCGATATGAGGTCGGGGTTTTACAGCCCTTACTTCATTGTGCCCAAGAAAAGCGGTGGGTTACGACCGATCTTGGATCTGCGAGTTTTGAACCGTGCACTTCACAAGATGCCGTTCAAGATGTTGACGCAGAAACGCATTCTTGGATGCGTCCGTCCCCTAGATTGGTTTGCAGCAATCGACCTGAAGGACGCGTACTTTCATGTTTCGATTCTCCCGCGAGACAGGCCATTCCTGCGATTCGCGTTCGATGGTCGGGCATATCAGTACAAGGTCCTGCCCTTCCGGCTGTCCCTTTTCGCCTCGTGTCTTCACCAAAGTCGCAGAGGCGGCCCCTTGTTCCCCTGAGACAACGGGGTGTGCGCATTCTCAACTACCTCTACGACTGGCTCATACTTGCACAGTCTCGAGAGCTGTTGTGCGCACACAGGGACCTGGTGCTCAGGCACCTCAGCCAGTTGGGCCTTCGGGTCAATTGGGAAAAGAGCAAACTCGTGCCAACGCAGAGGATCTCTTTTCTCGGCATGGAGTTGGATTCGGTCAACCAGACAGCACGCCTCACCCAGGAACGTGCTCAGTCGGTGCTGAACTGCCTCAAGACTTTATCAGGCAGGACAGCGGTCCCACTGAAACTCTTTCAGAGGCTCCTGGGGCATATGGCTGCAGCTGCGGCCATAGTTCCGCTCGGTCTGCTCCATATGAGACCGCTTCAGCACTGGCTCCATGATCGAATCCCGAGGTGGGCGTGGAAACGCGGTACTCACCGGGTTCAGATTACACCGGCCTGCCGCAAGACCTTCAGCCCGTGGTCAGATCCTTCGTTCCTTCGGGCAGGAGTGCCCCTGGAGCAGGTATCCAGGCATGCTGTGGTTTTCATGGATGCCTCGGCCACCGGCTGGGGTGCCACGTACAACGGGCACGCAGTATCAGGGGTTGGACGGGCCCCCTTCTGCGTTGGCATATCAATTGCCTCGAGTTGCTGGCAGTACGCCTTGCCCTGTGCCGCCTCAGAGGGCGCCTTCGGGGCAGGGACGTTCTGGTCCGTACGGACAACACTGCGACCGTTGCCTATATCAACCGGCAAGGCGGTTTGCGCTCCCGTCGCATGTCGCAACTCGCCCGCCACCTCCTCCTCTGGAGTCAGAAGCATCTGAGGTCCCTTCGTGCCATCCACATCCCAGGAGTGTTCAATCAGGCGGCCGACGAGCTGTCTCGAGCGGCACTTCCTGGGGAGTGGAGACTCCATCCCCAGGCGGTCCAGCTGATTTGGAGTCGGTTCGGAGTTGCTCAGGTAGACCTGTTTGCATCTCCAGAAACCACCCACTGCCAGTGGTTCTACTCCCTGTCCGAGGCAACGCTCGGCACGGATGCACTGGCACACAGCTGGCCCCAGGGCTTGCGCAAGTATGCGTTTTCCCCAGTGAGCCTGCTAGCACAGACATTGTGCAAGATCAGGGAGGACGAGGAGCAGGTCCTGTTAGTGGCTCCATATTGGCCCAACAGGACCTGGTTCCCGGAACTCATGCTCCTCGCGACAGCCCCTCCCTGGCCGATTCCTCTGAGGAAGGATCTGCTTTCTCAGAGACGGGGCACCCTCTGGCACCCGCGTCCAGACTTGTGGAAACTTCATGTGTGGTCCCTGGACGGGACGCGGAGGTTCTAGGTGACCTGCCCCAGGAGGTAGCGCTCACTATCGCTTCAGCACGAGCACCGTCCACAAGACGGGCCTATGCGCTGAAGTGGAACCTGTTCGTCGAATGGTGTTCCTCTTACCAGGAGGACCCCCGGAGATGTTCGATCAGAGCCGTGCTTTCCTTTTTGCAACAAGGGTTGGAGCGTAGGCTGTCCCCCTCCACCCTTAAGGTATATGTTGCTGCTATTTCTGCCCACCACGACCCCATAGAGGGGAGGTCGGTGGGGAAGCACGATCTGGTCGTCAGGTTTCTTAGGGGGGCCAGGAGGTTAAATCCTCCGAGGCCTCCCTCCCTTCCCTCTTGGGATTTGGCTTTGGTGCTAAGAGCCCTACAAACTGCCCCCTTTGAGCCATTGCAGTCAGTCGAGTTGAAGTTTCTTTCTATGAAAACCCTACTCCTGACTGCATTGGCCTCAATCAAGAGGGTGGGGGACCTGCAGGCATTTTCGGTCGACGAATCGTGCCTTGAGTTTGGGCCGGCTGACTCCAGTGCAACACTGAGGCCCCGGCCCGGCTATGTGCCCAAGGTTCCTACCACGCCCTTCAGGGACCAGGTAGTGAGCCTGCAAGCGCTGCCCCTGGAGGAGGCAGACCCAGCCCTAGCTTTGCTCTGTCCTGTACGCGCACTGCGTCAGTACGTGGATAGAACTCAGAGCTTCAGGACCTCAGAACAGCTCTTTGTCTGTTACGGAGGACAGCAGAAGGGGAAGGCTGTCTCCAAGCAGAGGATGGCCCACTGGATAGTGGATGCCATCACCTTGGCCTACGAAGCACAAGGTGTGCCCTGCCCGCTCAGGTTGCGTGCTCACTCCACTAGGGCTGTCGCATCGTCCTGGGCGCTGGCTCGTGGTGCCTCGCTAGCAGACATCTGTAGAGCTGCGGGTTGGGCGACTCCCAACACGTTCGCTAGGTTTTATAGCCTACGTGTCGAACCGGTTTCCTCCTGTGTTCTCACCTCAAACGGGTAGTGGCACTGAGAGGGCCGGCTCAGAGTCGGCTTGCGGCGTCCTTACGCCTAATTCTCCAGAGAGTTCCTTAACCAGGCAAACCCTGTTGAGTCCTCCAGCACTCCGGCGTCCGGACACGGCGGAGCGTCCGGCGCCAGGCCTTCAGCCAATGAATTCTTGAAAACTGGTGCGAGGCTAGTGCCCATATGAGAGACCCTGTCGGGATCCCATATGTGTATTCCACGGTATTCTTATTAGAGCCGTGTTTCCCCTGGCGGACCACGTTCTGCCATCTCTAAAGATGCAGCCTGAGCCATCTCAGAGACTTCCATGTGCAAAAGGGCCCTCTGGGTTACTTCACATGTTTGAATGTCACTTAAACCCCCTTTGGGAGGAGGTGACTCCGCAGTGTGCCTCTTCCAAGTGGAAGGGCACGCTTCCCAGTGTTATCCTAGTCCTACTGTTTGGGTTGCTCAAGGAACACCAGTAGTTGACCTTCTCTGTGTAGAGCCCGGTCCTATCGTCTGCCTTATAGGAAGGGTCAGGAGCCCTACACAGGGCACTGGAAGGGGCAGCTCCTGTGGCGCTTTGGTAGGGATCCCAATTTCGTCGGTCATCCGACGTGACTCGGAGTGACCGACTGAAAGGGGAACGTCTCGGTTACGTATGTAACCCTCGTTCCCTGAAGGAGGGAACGGAGACGTCACGTCCCGTCGCCACAGTCGCTGTACCACCGCTGAGCTGCCGGGTCGCCGGCTCGGCTCCTCAGCGAAAACATAATTGATGCGGTGCATCAGCTGCCTCTTATGCTCACGCTGTGATCAGCGGCAGCTGGATGCAATAATCGCATGCCAATGTCCATTGGCTCGTTTAGTTACACTCGAAGTGGATTGGTCTCTCTGGCGAGATCCCAATTTCGTCGGTCATCCGACGTGACGTCTCCGTTCCCTCCTTCAGGGAACGAGGGTTACATACGTAACCGAGACGTTTTTCTTGTAATATTTTTTAATGATAACATTAAGTGTATTTTTCTTTTATTTCTATTTATTTGTTTAATGTTATTGTACAAATTACAGAAACAGTATGTAAACTTATTTTCACAACTGTAAGATGCTCAAAGCAGAAGGCAGAGGACTTGAGGGTTATGTAAAACTTGAGGCAGCAGAATCTGTCCTGCTTTGACGTTTTACTCATCAAAGCTAATTATTATTACGATTATAAGTAGATTGAGGAAACAGAGAGAGAGAGCAAGAAAGAGAGCAAGAGCTGTCAAGCTCATCAAGCGAAGACAGTTTTCATTGCTCAAGTCAAGAATCATTACAATCATTTACAACTGGGCAGGCAAAGCCACGATTGACACTAACAAACCTGTCAGAGAAGTCTCAATGTAAACATCCTCTATTATTTCAAATAATTTCATAGGAGTTTTTTTCCTGGGAATTGAGAAAATATTTCACAATTTTGATATGTAGTGCCATTGATTATATTATTGAATTATTTATTTGGAAGTGTTTTCAATATTATAACGGTAGTTATGCATAAGTGACAAATTATTCAATTAAAGTAAGTAAATACATTTTATTTATATAACACATTTAAACATAGCAAAGCTATCCAGCGTTCTGAACAAAGTAAAAGAAAGTTAAATAAAGACCAAACAACACAGGCAATAAAACAAAAACAGATATCCCAGATACATTCCAACAATGGCTGAATGGAATCGCCAGCTTTCAATGGCAGGTACAATTGTGTATCGTCACATTTAATTCCCCCAGAGGACGCATACAGTGGGTACAGAAAGTATTCAGACCCCCTTAAATTTTTCACTCTTTCTTATATTGCAGCCATTTGCTAAAATCATTTAAGTTCATTTTTTTTCCTCATTAATGTACACACGGCACCCCATATTGACAGAAAAACACAGAATTGTTGACATTTTTGCAGATTTATTAAAAAAAGAAAAACCCTTTGCTCAGTATTTTTTTTCAGACCCTTTGCTCAGTATTTAGTAGAAGCACCCTTTTGATCTAATACAGCCATGAGTCTTTTTGGGAAAGATGCAACAATTTTTTCACACCTGGATTTGGGGATCCTCTGCCATTCCTCCTTGCAGATCCTCTCCAGTTCTGTCAGGTTGGATGGTAAACGTTGGTGGACAGCCATTTTTAGGTCTCTCCAGAGATGCTCAATTGGGTTTAAGTCAGGGCTCTAGCTGGGCCATTCAAGAACAGTCACGGAGTTGTTGTGAAGCCACTCCTTCGTTATTTTAGCTGTGTGCTTAGGGTCATTGTCTTGTTGGAAGGTAAACCTTCGGCCCAGTCTGAGGTCCTGAGCACTCTGGAGAAAGTTTTCGTCCAGGATATCCCTGTACTTGGCCGCATTCATCTTTCCCTCGATTGCAACCAGTCGTCCTGTCCCTGCAGCTGAAAAACACTCCCACAGCATGATGCTGCCACCACCATGCTTCACTGTTGGGACTGTATTGGACAGGTGATGAGCAGTGCCTGGTTTTCTCCACACATACCGCTTAGAATTAAGGCCAAAAAGTTCTATCTTGGTCTCATCAGACCAGAGAATCTTATTTCTCACCATCTTGGAGTCCTTCATGCGGGCTTTCATGTGTCTTGCACTGAGGAGAGGCTTCTGTCGGGCCACTCTGCCATAAAGCCCCGACTGGTGGAGGGCTGCAGTGATGGTTGACTTTCTACAACTTTCTCCCATCTCCCGACTGCATCTCTGGAGCTCAGCCACAGTGATCTTTGGGTTCTTCTTTACCTCTCTCACCAAGGCTCTTCTTCCCTGATAGCTCAGTTTGGCCAGACGGCCAGCTCTAGGAAGGGTTCTGGTCGTCCCAAACGTCTTCCATTTAAGGATTATGGAGGCCACTGTGCTCTTAGGAACCTTAAGTGCAGCAGAAATTTTTTTTGTAACCTTGGCCAGATCTGTGCCTTGCCACAATTCTGTCTCTGAGCTCTTCAGGCAGTTCCTTTAACCTCATGATTCTCATTTGCTCTGACATGCACTGTGAGCTGTAATGTCTTATATAGACAGGTGTGTGGCTTTCCTAATCAAGTCCAATCAGTATAATCAAACACAGCTGCACTCAAATGAAGGTGCAGAACCATCTCAAGGATGATCAGAAGAAATGGACAGCACCTGAGTTAAATATATGAGTGTCACAGCAAAGGGTCTGAATACTTAGGATCATGTGATATTTCAGTTTTTCTTTTTTAATAAATCTGCAAAAATGTCAACAGTTCTGTGTTTTTCTGTCAATATGGGGTGCTGTGTGTACATTAATGAGGAAAAAAATGAACTTAAATGATTTTAGCAAATGGCTGCAATATAACAAAGAGTGAAAAATTTAAGGGGGTCTGAATACTTTCCGTACCCACTGTATATAAGTTAAAAAGAAGCGGGCCCAGGAGAGAGCCTTGAGGTACTCCACTAATAATAGGGGCAAATGATGAAGAGAATTTACCTAACTCTACAGAAAATGACCTGCCTTTAAGATATGAGCTGAACCATCATTTAAGAGGGGAAATGAATACTTTGGTGACCATTTTTTATATTAGTGAACATAAAATAATAAAATAAAGTGCACATGCACACCTCACCCTTACATGGCCAAACAATAAAAAATAAAAATCTATACAAACACTCCAACACTACTGAGTCACATAAAATATTCAAATATGTACCAACAGCATACTAAATGCTGATCTGCACTGAAAGAGTTTGTGTGTGCTCATATATAGCCTCTGTTCAAATGCTATTTTAGATGCCATTTGACTAATGCTGAGGGTGGGGATATTGAAGAGTTTTTGTAAAGAAATTTTGTTTGTGCAAAAACATTAGAAAGATCTCCTACACTTCTTCTCTCTTTTTATCTCACTCTCTTTCTGAATAGGTTTGTTGAGGTGGTACTGGTAATAGTAGCAACTAGATTGTCAAAAGCAGAGGGTATCTTGATGCTTCAGTGTCTAAAAGGTCCTGTCAATCGACTCAACAAAAATAACCTCGTCTGGCTCGTCTCCAATTACACTGCCAAAAATGGCAGGAGAAATGTAGTTCTTATCGATCCGCACCTCTTTTAACAGCTCAGTGACTGGGACATTGGCTCAGTGAAGGGGAGGCACAAGTAAAGAAATAATGAGGAAGTGAGAGCGCCACCTACAGTCAGACCTGAGAGTTGACTAAGGTGAATCTGACACTTACCGCCATAGGATCACAGTGTTACCTTTAAAAGTGCAAAATAGTTCAATCAAGCACCATACTCAGGTGTGAAAACTCCAAATGGTTCCCCACAGCAGCGTCGTCACCAAACAAAACAAGTGTTAAACGTTTCAGATGGCTGGTCCGTCAAATAAAGCCATCTACTAATTCCCAACAAATGAACCGTAAAGCGGCAGGCTTAGCCGTTCCTTTATAACCACCGTCGGCACAGCCTCTCTTCTGCACTGATTTCTCTAAACGTCTGCATGTGCAGCATTCAGACAGTGGGAAATTTAAGCAAGCCTGTTAATTAATTAAGCATGGCTGAGTGGTATTTTGGAAATGGGAGTAACTGAATAAGACAGAGAGACAGAAGACAGACAGACTAAGCCAAGATGAGTATGTTCGACCTCTGTTAGGGCGTGTTTGCTGTGGAGGAAAGATATCGTTGTTACCGAATCCTAGAGTCTTTGTGCTGCAGCACGAAGAAAATATTTACTCAGCCATCATGTCATTATGTCCTACACTCTCAATCTGACCTAATTTTACCTTTGGACACATCCATTTGAGTAAACACCAGTATTGTGTGCATGTCTGGTATCAAACTAGCCATTGAAAACGTTAATGTACTTTCGCTCGGTTCAAAGTAAGCCATTTCCAGAAGTGGCTATTAGTGCTTTTCCCAGAACACTGAGATATCTTTCTTTCTAGTGATCTATGCAGATAAGAGGTCTGCTACCAGAACTGAGCCCAGTGAGACCCAATAAACTGATGAATTTGGATCAGAATAGTTTTGTTTTGTTTATGAGCCAATTGTTCATGCTCATATTATATATACGTTTTTGTTCTCTCCCACTGGAAGAGAGTGTGTACTGTAACTGTTTTTGTTTGTGGGTTGTTCAGGAGAATATCAGTGGTCCTACTGAACAAGTCAATGCTGTGAATCTGAAGAAGACAAACTGAATGAACTGGGAGATCTTGCGCGTGAACATACTGAATGAAGAATCGTGAATGGGGATCTACTGATGGACTGACACGTGCTTGCCATGCAAAAATGTAATCTCCAGAAAAAGAAACCCTTCTTTTTTCACAGATTAAAAACCACTAGACAAAAATTATTATAC
This sequence comes from Spinibarbus caldwelli, assembly GCA_039654775.1. NCBI lineage: Eukaryota > Metazoa > Chordata > Actinopteri > Cypriniformes > Cyprinidae > Spinibarbus > Spinibarbus caldwelli. The sequence goes on along the minus strand of CM077229.1, from coordinate 16,297,589 downwards.
ACATTACTGTTCAAGATTTTGGGGTCAGTAAGCTGTTTTTGTTTGTTTGTTTGTTTGTTTTTGTTTAAAAATAACATTTGTAAGTTCTAAAAATTTATATTTTTATTCAGCAAGAATAGTTGATTAAAAGTAAAAATATAAAACATTATAATGTTACAAAATATTTCTAAATCAAATAAATGCTGTTCTTTTGAACTTTCTATTTATCAAGATTCTTGAAAAAGGTATCACGTTGATGAAGCAGCTCAACTGTTTTTGACATTCATAATTAGGGATGTGCCCGAAGCCGAATATCTTATGCGGAAAGGCACGGATAATGGCTTCAAAATGAATAACGGATTTATCCGAATAACAGAAAAAATATTCGGCAGACACAATCACATGTTTGCTGGAACAGCACTACATTAGTGAGGTCTGCGGTTGTTAAGATTTGTGCAATAATAATGGCTAGTACTGCTTTGATAGCGTTTGACACAGTTTCATACAGATAATATCATGGTGATCATTGCGTTTGTCTAACGAATGTGGTCTCCTCAGCAATAAATTATCTGCACGCTCCTTTTTTGATTAGTGCCTGTCAGGGCCAGCAAAGCAGTGTTGCCAAATATTGCTACAAAAAACAAACACAACCAATCTCCTGAAAAATGCACCAAAATAAGTTTAAAGCTTGTATTTTGCAAATAGGATACAGAATATCTAACGTCAAATTTTATCTTCCCACTTAATTAATGCCCTAATTACTTTATTAACACTGTTACATTAAGTATTAAAACAAGTCCAGAGCGGAGTGGAGGCTGCACTTGCGCCAAACTCCTTCACTCCTGCGTTTCGCAGCTGCTGCGAGTCAGCCACATGAATTTATTCAGCGACATGATTTTAAATAATTTTTCATATGTTTTCAAATTTTATTTTTGAACATGAAGCATTTATGGAGGTCTGGACCTCATAGCTGGCTATGGGCCTGGATGTGTAAAGTGAATGAGTGTAAACTATAGCCTATATGAATGAAATGAGCGCAAATCAATAGCCGCGTTGGGGTCTATGCACGTCTCTCAGAAATCAGAGCTTTGTCTGGAGCTTTGGAGTTATGTCAACTCGACAAAAATATCCTAAAAACGGTCCTAACTTCAAACCTTTTCGGTCCTAACTTCAAATGGAAAGTTCAAGTGAGCTTTATTGTCATTCTGCTATGAGTAGGCTACTGAACACTTTCTTTCCATTTCTATTTTTTTTTTCAGCTTCTTTTTTTCTACTAGTGCTCTTATTTAAGATTGTGGATGCTTGTCTCTTGTCAAATTTGTACACAAAGTTTCACTGGAAAATAAGAAGAATAAAGTTATTTTTCTTTTTTGATAAAGTTTTAAATAGAAGATATTTACAAAGTTATAATTTTAATAAAAAAGAATACTTTCTTTAGTTATACAAGGCATATTTGTTAAATGAAAACTATGAATCGAACAGATTTCCATTTAAAATGGTATTTTCATGTAATTTGACGAACTTCCGGTTTAAGTCACGTCAACTTCCGGTTTAAGTCACGTGCACTTCCGGATCTATCCGAATACAGATACAGATACAAATAATTTTGAGATTGTCACAGATACAGATACAGATACAAATAATGGCTCCGCTGCACACCCCTATTCATAATAATAAAACATTTTCCTGAGCAGCAAATCAGCATATTAGAATGATTTCTGAAGGATCATGTGACACTGAAGACTGGAGTAAAGACTGGAAATTCAGCTATGGCATCACAGAAATAGAATTTTAAAACACATTAAAATAGAAAACAGTTTGTTGTTGTTGCTTAAAAATTGTAATATTATTTCACAATATTAATGTTTTATTGTATTTATGATCAAATAAATGCATCCTTGGTGAGCATAAGAAACGCCTCAAGGTTATTTATGTAACCCTGGTTCTTCGAAGGAACGAGACGCTGCGTCCGCTAAGGCGCTTTGGGGAACGAGATTCCCACGCTGCCAAACTTCCAAGTCCCTGCCCTGTGTGTATCCCTCAGGAGCACAACGAGGGCGAGAGAACGGAAGAGCCTGAAGTGGCCTGCATATCGAGGCCATAAAACCTGACGAAGGTCAGGGGCATGGACCAACCCGCAGTGTTGCAGATGTTCTGTATTGGGACACCTGCGAGAAAGGCCTTGGAAGCCGCCACACTTCGAGTTGAATGAGCTCTGACTCCCATCAGCGAGGGGAGCTGAGAGGACTCAAAAGAAATGTTAATGGCATCCACAATGCATCGGCTGAGGGTCTGCTTTGTAGCCGGCAGACCTCTCTTAGGGGGACCTCCCACTGCACTGGACACATACAATTGTGCTTTTGCTGGTCAGGCTCCCGAAAGGGAGGAGGACAGAACGCCTGCAGTACTATAGGCTGTGGTGCTGAGGAGGGGACCTTTGGTGCATACCCCCCTCGCGGGTATAAAAAAGCTTTGGCCATGCCGGGCGCAAAGTCAAAATGAGTAGGAGCCTCTGAGAGGGCCTGAAGATCCCCCACTCTCTTAAGAGAAGATATCGCCAACAGAAATGTTGTCTTTAGAGTGAGATGGCGATCAGAAATCTCCTTGATAGGCTCAAAGGGAGGCCTACAGAGAGCCTCGAGCACCACAGCCAGGTCCCAAGGTGGCACTCGAGACGGTACCGGAGGCCTCAGCCTCAGCGCACCGCGGAGGAAACGTGTAACCAGGGAGTTTCTGCCCACTGACTGTCTCCCAAGAGAGGCGTGGTAGGCCGATATTGCCGCCACATAAACCTTTAAGGTGGAGTGGGTCAACCCTGCGGAGAGTCGGGCCTGCAGGAACTCCAGCACTGTACCAATCGGGCAGTTAACTGGGTCGAGCTGGCAGTCTCCGCTCCAAGAAGTGAAAAGCTTCCACTTCAAGGCGTACAGTTCCCTCGTTGAGGGAGCTCTAGATTGGAGTATGGTCTCAACAACCTCGGTTGAGAGACCGGAAGCTATGAGCTGCGCCCTCTCAGAGGCCACACCCACAGCTTCCATAACTCCGGGCGGGGAAGAAAAACCCCTGCCTGTGAGAGGAGATCCCTCCTGATGGTAATCTCCCATGGAGAGCCGTTGAGGAGAGAAATCAGGTCCGAGAACCATACTCGGCCCGGCCAGAACGGTGCTACCAGAAGTAGACTGACCTCGTCCTGGCGCACTCTCGCCAGAACTCCCGGGAGCAGAGCGATCGGGGGAAAAGCATACAGACGAAGCCTCGGCCATGTCTGTACCATAGCATCCAGCCCCAGTGGAGCTGGATGAACTAGAGAGTACCAGAGGGGACATTGCGCTGTCTCCTGAGTAGCGAAGAGGTCCACCTGAGCCTGGCCAAACACTCTCCAGATCTACTTCACCACATCTGGGTGAAGCCTCCATTCCCTGGGCCTCGGCCCCTGTCTCGATAGGACGTCTGCTCCCATATTGAGATGCCCAGGGATATATACCGCTCTCAATGAGTGGAGTCTCCCTTGGGCCCACACAAGGATCTGGCGCGCCAGCTTGTACAGGGGGCGCGAGCGCAGACCTCCTTGGTGGTTGATATAAGCGACAACCAATGTGTTGTCGGTGCATACCAACACATGGTGTTCTCAGGTCTGGGAGGAAATACTTCAGTGCACGCAGCACGGCCACCATCTCTAGGCGATTGATATGCCACGAGAGATGGCGACCACTCCACAGACCGCGGGCAGGGTGGCCACTCATGACTGCTCCGCAACCGGTGAGGGACGCGTCCGTCGCTAGAGTCACGCGGCGACAAGGAGCTCCCAACACCGGACCCTGATCAAAGAACCAAGGCTTCCTCCACGTCTAAGGCACGTAGGCACTGCCGCGTGACCTTGATCATGCGAAGCGAATTTCCCCTCGGGGAAAACCCCTTGGTCTTGAGCCACCACTGTAGGGGTCTCATGTACAGCAGGCCAAAAGGTATCATGTTGGACGCGGCTGCCATCAGACCCAGCAGTCTCTGAAACTGCTTCACAGTGAGTGACCGGCCTTCTGTCACCCTCGCGACTTCGGTGAGGATCGACTCAATCCGAGCAGGTGTCATACGAGCCTGCATCGTGAGCGAATCCCACACCACGCCCAGATAAGTGGTTCTCTGAACCGGAGAAAGCACACTTTTCTTGGTGTTCAGTCTTAACCCCAGCACTTTCATGTGAGCAAGAACGACATCTCGATGCTGAACCACCATCTGCTCTGATTGAGCGAGAATCAACCAATCGTTGATGTAATTGAGTATGCGAATGCCCTGTAGCCGCAACGGAGCTAACGCAGCATTCACAAACTTCGTGAAAGTGTGGGGTGAGAGTGCTAGGCCAAACGGAAGAACCCGATACTGGTAAGCTTTGCCCCTGAAAGCAAACCTCAGGAACTTCCTGTGAGTGGGAAGGATGGAGACAAGGAAGTATGTGTCCTTTAGATCGATCGTGACAAACCAGTCCTCGGACCTGATCTGAGACAAAACCTGTTTGAGTGTCAGCATCTTGAACTTCAGTCGCATGACTGAGCGGTTCAGCTGATGCAGATCTAAAATCGGACACAACCCCCCCATCCTTCTTTGGAACTATGAAGTACTGGCTGTAGAACCTGGACTCTCTTTCGTCAGGAGGGACCACCTCGATGGCCTCCTTCCTCAAGAGAGTGTCTACTTCTTGTTCCATTACCAGAGCCTGCTCGGGGCCCACCAGAGTGGGAATAACCCCATTGAATTGAGGCGGTGGAGAACCGAACTGGATTCTGTAGCCTCTTTCTACAGTCTGCAGGACCCACCGTGAAACATTTGGCAGTAGTTTCCATGCTGCCAAATGGTCTACTAAGGGAACCAGTCTTTCAAGACTGGCCTCTGGTGTAATCACGGACGGCCGAATTAGCTGCTCTAGAGACCCCCGAAGGGGTGGCGAGCATCTCAGCTCTGCTACGTTTCCGGGCGGAAAGAACTGAAATATATGCTCGCTGGAGGTCACTGCTCCCTGGAGCAGCAGGGTTGGCAGACCGACCTCCTGGCAGACTGACCTCCCCGGGTTGGCAGATCGCACTGGCGAGGAACGGGCACTGGGAACCACTGTGAAAACCGTTCTCCTTCAGCAGGGGCTACCCTCATAAGCCCTGGGCCAGGGGTGTCAGGACTTCTTCGAGACCTTCTTGGCCTGAAGCACGGCCCGCAGAGCGCCGCTTGCCACCTCGGTCCCGACTCGGAGGAGCGTGAGTGGCGACGCTCTGTCTCTGTGCCTCCCTGTACGAGGAGCTGGCACACGGTTGGGGCTGCTCCCGTCCAGCAGCCGCCTGGCAAGAACCGCTGGAACGCTGCCGCTTGTCTACGAGCCTCCTGGTGTCTGTCGACGACGGTATCGACGGCATCGCTGAACAGACCCAGAGGCGCAAGCGGGGTGTCCAAAAGGAAGACCCTGTCTTTATCTTTAATTTTTATTCTTTTTTTTTTTCTTTTTTTGCCAGACAGGGTCAACCAGAGATGCCTCTCCGCTGCCACCATGGCTGCCAAATCAGCGGTTCTCCTGAGCGCCGTGATGTCAATGGAGCTCAAGGCCTCGCGCTCATCCATCTCCTTCGGCAGGTCAGCCTGGTATGCCTGTAACACCGGCATGGTGTGCAGACATGCACCAGCCTGACCCGCTGCCACGTACCCTTTGCCCATGAGTGCTGAAGTTGTTCGTAGCGGACTGGAGGGCAAGGACGGAGCCTTCAGAGATGATGCCGCATCGGGGGACAGATAGCTCGCGAGCGTCTGTTCTACTCGAGGCATCACTCTGTAACCATGCTGCTTCAATCCCCCCACATTACCGTAGTAATCAGAGGAGGGGATGAAGATGCGGGCCAAGAATGGGCTTGCCCACAATCTCGACACCTCAGTGTGGAGATCGGGGAAGAACGGCAGGCTCCGTGTCGGAGGTGATTGCTTCGCTCGAAGAAAGCGTTCATCAAGTTTGCTAGTCTGCGGCTCAGCATGCTCCTTGGCCGGCCAACTGATGTTTAGTTTGGCCGCAGCACGAGTCATCACCTCCAACAGCTCCTCATACTGGGGCGACACAGGGGACAGAGCCTCGGCGCTCTCGCACCCACCCTCCTCGAAGGATGAAAGACGATGCGCCCAGCCCGCGCCCCAATCCTGGGGAGCGGCCACCGAACCTGATGGGTGGGGAAGAAGATAGGGACTCGCCTGTCTCCATTCCCTCCATCAGATCCAATTGCGATCCCCATGAGTGCCAACGCCGTTCCACCTCGGTGGCAGCGGGACCAACACCGCGGGGAACGCTGGTGAAGGCTCCTTCAGCGTTAAAAGCATCCCATGCAGACCACACACAAATCATGTGTATCACCTGGGACCATGTAGCGTCCGCAGGGAGGAACACACGATCTGAAACATGAGCTGCTCTCGCCCTCTTTCTTGGAGCGATCGATTAAATATTTCCTTGACATACTGCTTTCCTCTTTTTTTGTATGCAAAAACATATAATCGACCTTATGTGGAGCTTTTGCTGAATGACAAAAAGCTGATGCCGGCTGCATCGCACATGCTTTTATACCAGCTGGTCATTATGTCACCCCTCCCGTGACGTCTCGCCCATCATTTGGACTGATTACACACGATATTCAGAGCCACTCATGCTGAAGACGTTCCCCAAAGCGTCTTACCGGACGCAAATCGAGTTCCTGAAGAGGAACTTAATATCTTACACACTCCATACTTTTGAAAGGCAGTGAATTATACTATCTATTCTGAATGATACAAAAATAATAAATAATAAATAAATAATGAAATATTTTGTTTTCACACATCTGTGAGCCAGTGCAAAAAGTCTACTTCCTTACATCTGGATGGGTTGGGTAATATCACAGGTTCTAGTTTACAGGCCATGTTTAGCTTAACACCTCTTATGTAAATCTGTTTTAGTAATCAGAAAAGTTTGCCTGTATAATTACAATGTGTCTCTGAAGTTTCTGCCGAATTATTTTCACTTTCTCTTTTACTTGTTCTTTTTCTTTGTGTCAGCTATTCTAAACAGGCCATTAGCATCAGTAGCATCATGAGGCCGGTGCTTCCCATCAAGCCACCCAACCATGCTCACCAGGGGGCCTCCTTTCTGCCCTGTCCAAGGATTGCATAGAGAGAGTATGAAAGGGAGGGAGGAAAGGGTGATGAGAACGAAAGAGAGGGTTTGCCAGAGGCACTACTGAAATTGCTCCATTAGGAAACTCTGTTTGAGCTGGGTGAATGAGACAGGGGGGTGATCGATATATGGGCTTATGCCACAGGCTCTGTCTCTTTATCCCAAAAGATTTCTCTGATGGTTTTTTAGGGCATCATAACTGACACTGCACCTGTATCACGATCCCCTCCGCTGTGGGTTTTTGGATCTTGTTTAGAAATGCAAGATGGGTGACAAATTCAGTGACCTAGTCCCTAGCATTTATTATGAGCGAGTAGTTTGGATGGTGATCTCATCAAGGCTTCTTTGTACTTCCTTTCAAAAAGACTGAATTATAAGTAGCATCTCTCTCAATCCTTCACAATTCTGGTATGATTCCATTTCAATGGAAGTCATCATAAATGCAAAAAAAAAAAAAAAAAAAAAAAGGTCCAATGAATTTATTAAGATATAAATTGAAATCCCAATTATTCACCCATAGCATAACCACTGCAGCAGTAGAAATCACATTGTGCGATTTTATTAAACTGAAAATGTACTCCTTTTAATGGGTCAGCGTTGAGAGTGGCTGAGACTTTTGAAGCAGCAAAATCATTTTTTCATAAAGTAATAATCTTGTCATCTTCAGATGAAAGGGGCCCGGCCTCTTTCGGACAAGGTATCATAAAATGTACTTTTCCTCTTCAGTAGTCAAAGGTGAACAGATTTTTTTTTTCCTTTTGTTATTTGAAAAGTTGGCTCTTTTGCGGCACTTCATTTTATTTTCATGTTCAAATGATGAAACTGGGAATTAGATCTCAAGACTACAGCGATATGAATTTAAAATCCTCATCATGCAGGGTTTCAACCACTGACTGAGGATGCCTGTAATTTCATGCCAGACATTCCTGACACAATCTATATGGAGCAAAACATGTCAAATAAACAAATGGACTGCTGGAGAAAGAACTGGTAAATTTGGCTGAAAACTGTAAAGGCTGCACATCAGTCTTGCTTAGGTAGGGTGAATGAGTTTTGATACTGTCTGAAAGAAATCCTGTGGGTAGGTCGAAATGAAAATAAGAGGAAAATGAAGATGAAGAAAGTGGAGTGGGAGTCAGTCAAGGGGGTTGAAGGGGTGCACGTTTCAAAGTTGTGTTGTAGAAATTGCTGCATGAAAAGGTTTGCAATTGACCTCGACAGATGCCTTCTCATTCCCGAGTGGGTTTCAATCAGAATGCATTGTTGTGAAAGTAGACCTTTGCTTCCTTATGATCATTAGCAAAATGGGACAAAACGAGACGCTTCTCTTCCTTTACAATGCATCTGCAACCAATGTTTAAGTATTCTACTGCTGATGCATGGACTACATGGATTGGCCCACTCTGCTTTGTGGTGAGCTGACAAAGCATGTTTTATACTGAATTACATGAATTCATGCATATTGAATACCACGATTAGCGCTGACTAACTGGATGATGTGTATTTGTATTTGTAAAGAATCAGCAAACTCTCTCAGTAGAGCCAAAACGGCTTAATCAGTTGAAAGGCCATTGAGGTTTGGAGAACTGCAGCCTTTGAGAGAATCAAGCCAAAGTCCACCACAATTAGTCAAGCCATTCTTTGTGCTGATTGGTTGGGGTAAACACAATTAATCACTGTAAATGTGTACAAAGGGTAAAGGATGAGGAAATAAGTGAGTACCCACTTAAATCGCTTGCTAGGTTTTGCTCCACAAAATCCTTGAATAACTGAAAATTTCCATTTAAAAAATGCTGAGATGTAGTAGATGTATAAATAGTCTTAAAGGTTTCTTTCATTTCTGTCATTATTCACTCATCCTTATGTTGTTCCAAACCAGTTCTGTCATGACAACTCTTGGAGAGTTTTAGCATGGTAATGTACAAGACAAGTACTGAGATTTGCTACTACCAATACATCCACAGACATGCTGCTGTGAGCATGTAAGAAATGTTTCATAACATATATGAAATAACCCCCATATATTACATACATGAAATCTGTAGCAGATCTATACAGGTGGAGCTGGGGAAGGTGGAGGGTTTCCGAAGTGCTCTGCAACTACTACAGCAAGCACTAGCCGAGTATTTGAATGTTGAGCAGCAGCTCATTGACTGCTGATACGAAAAGAGCCAATCAACTGAGTCATGTGAATAATGATGTCATTATGTCAGACTGTGTTAGAACCTATTGGACTGTGCCATCTAGAGTTTCATGACAGAACTTTGGATGTGAGACTTTATTCGGTGAAGAAGTATAGATTTCTTAGGTACACTTTTCCATAAAAATAAACTGAATGGTAAATAACACTATGGAGCTCCAAAAATTACAAAAGCAACCACAAATGTATCATAAAGATGGTCCTTACAATAAGAGTCCTTTTACGCTGTATTAGAAGTCTTTGGAAGAAAGAAAGGAAGATAAAAGTTGTTATTCACTCAAAAACATTTGAGAACCAATGCTATTTGGAATCATTGACATCAAACAGCATGCCACACAAAATTTTTAAAGGGGTCATATGATGCGATTTCAAGTTTTCCTTTCTCTTTGGAGTGTTACAAGCTGTTTGTGCATAGATAAGATCCCTGAAGTTGCAAAGACTAAAGTCTCAAAACCAAAGAAATATTCTTTATAAAAGTTAAAGACTCGACCCCACCCCTACTTTGTTTGGGCTTCCAAAAGTGGACACAACTAGAAATCAGTGGTTAAGTTGTATTTACAACACTGTTCCAGAACAGTTCAACCCAAATATTCGAGTGTGTGCAGCACATTTTATGGAGGACTATTTCCTGAACCTGGGAGTAGCCTGCCAGCTATGCTCAAAGACTGTTTCTATAAAGTGGGGTAATTCCAACTTTGCAAGGACAGTCTGGCGCTTCTGACTCACAGCCTGTAAGTATGTTTTCATATTTAAAGAATTTGCCACTGACTATTCAAACGCGAGTTTTGAGCTGTGTAGAGTAGTGCTTCTTGTTTGTCGTTTCTCCAATCACAAATGCAGTAATGTAATGTTTATGTGGCGCAATACAACGCGACGCGTAAAAAGACAGTATAAGTCATTATAATCAGCAATTATGTCCCCAATGGACACAACAAATGTCTCATTTGTAATGGGTTTTATTGTTTTTGTGTCATCGTGCCAAAATAATGTTCTTTTTAGCAATGTCATATGACCCCTTTAAATATACCTGGATTCAACCAATGTATTAGATGCGTCTAAAGTAGTTTAACTGTTCATATTCTGTACAAACTCAGTACATTACTCAGACTCACAAACTGAACAAGTTATTTTCAAAGACGATGAATAATGAGAACAGAATCCATTCCCCTGCACCGAAGGTCTCCCCATTACTTCTTTACTGCATTGTCACATTGAAACATTGTGATTTGCACTGAAAGGTCTTTGCTTTAGAAGATACCTTGAGTGGAAAAGCAGGTAATAGACTGAAACATTGCAGATTCAGAGTTCATTCTTTCAGTTTCGATGTGTTTTATCCGTGCAAGCTCTTGATGTCCCGTAGTGAATAGAACAAATTATATAATGGTAATCCAGAGGACAGAAAAAGCAGACAGAAAATGGGTTGATTAAGGAGAAGGACAGAAAGACGAATGAATAAACCGAATGAAAAGGGATGTATAGAGACCAGAGATCGTCAAAACCATGTTTCAGCCAGGGCACCTCGGTGAAACCGCCCCCGTATTTGATCATGTTTATTGTCTGAAACCATCTGCAGCTGATAACCCTTGACTGAACAAGCTGTTAGTCAGCTCGAGAGGGAGTTGAGAGAGAAATCAGCCATGCTATAAAATGGCTCCTTCAGTCAGTATATGCTTCCTCCACAGATCGCACTAATTGCAAATGACTGCTTTCAAATAAAAATGCACAGCCTCATGTTATAAGGTCATATTTATTTGCTCTTTTTCATCATGATCAATGCAATTGATAAATAACCAATTTTATTTAGTCTTACACTGCATATCCTTTCTGAAAAGTTCTGATTGACCAGCATTTGATCTTAGGTGGTTTAAGCTGGTTTCTTCTGGTTAGACTAGTCGACCAGCATGTTCTTTCTGGTGAGGCTGGTTGACTAAGAAAGTCTTGATGGAGACACCAGCATCTATAACTGGGGACCATCTTCTAAGAAAAACACCTGAAGAACTTTTCTTTTTAAAGGGATAGTTCACACAAAAAAGAAAATTCTGCCATTAATTATTCACCGTCATGGCTTTCCAAACCCGTAAGACCTTCGTTCATCTTCGGAACACAAATTTAGAGAAAAAATTGTTGAATAAAGTCGTTATTTTTGTTTTCTTTGTACACGAAAAGCATTCTTGTAGCTTCATAAAATTATGGTTGATCCACTGAACCACATTTTAATGATGACTATTTTAACAATGTCCTTACTACCTTTCTGGACCTTGAACATCGTAGTTCCCTTGCTGTCTATGCAGGGTCAGAAAGCTCTCAGATTTCATCAAAAATATCTTAATTTGTGTTCCGAAGATGAATGCGGGTCTTACAGGTTTGGAACGGCATGAGGGTGAGTAATTAATGACAGAATTTTAATTTTTGGGTGAACTATCCCTTTAACAAAATTAAAAAGGACTTAGAAGCCTTTTAGAGAACATTCGCCTTTCTGAATAAAACATTAAACCTAGCATTTTTGTCACTCAAACAAGTCTATGTGGTCTTTTTAAATATGTTTAGAGAAGATTTTTGCTGCTCAAGCAACCTGCATTTGCTTTACTCAAGTTGCAATTTACTTTATGACAGTAAATATACTGTATGATAGAACAACTGCAAGCTCAAGCGATGTCTTGCAATCAGTGCTAGACAAGAACAAGAAGTGATTGCATACCTTTGTCAGAGAGGGTGTCGCTCAGAGAAAGGTAGTTATTAGCTGCACAGCTCTTTCGCACACACTCTTGGTGATAGTCAAGATGGAAATTTTCATTATGGGCAGGGAAGCGGGGGATAAGCAGTGCAAAATTGAAAAATCAACTCAATAGCTTCAGAAGTGTTATCAGGAGAGGCTGGCCTAAATCTGCATGCTAATAAGCAAGTATTGCTGGGAGGGTATCGCCTCCAGCGGATCGCCACGGGAGCAGAAAACATGGGACCAGAGATAAGCATCTCTCCCAACACACTTGGTGCAGGGGTATTTTTAAGCCCGATGCTGTCCGGGGCCCTTTGAAGACCGCTGAGCGGAAGAAGCATTTACAGAATTGTTTCCGAGCAACAGGGGATGGAAGGCTAGAATGGTGCTGTCTGCTTTGAATAGATTTTGAGTCCTGACTGTGCGGACAGTAGTTTTAGCAGCCTTGTTGAATGGCACATAAATGTTCAAGAAAAATAAAATGGGTGGACAGATTTGATATTTTTGACATGATAAATTACCGATCTTGAGATCCGTGTATATTCTCTTGGAGTTAATGAAGTTCAAGGCTTTGTATAATTCAATGAATTCCATAAGGTGTGAATGCAGCCAGCTGCATTCATCACCCGCAGAGTGGGTGTCGGCGTAGCCCCAAAAATAGACCTTTCTCAACAAGGAGCAATCTGCCATTTCAAGTCCGTGTGTGCCTGCAAGCTTGTCAGTCTCACTTCCATCAGTGTGCATCTGTGTCACACTGTGACACGTTGCATCTTTCTCTCATGCCACAAAGTCCACCAGCCATGCCGATCTGGCAACCCGCGGCTCGGCCATGTCGTTCAGATTCCACGCGCTGTTCTGTCAATCCTGCTGTATATGTCACCATTACTAATCTGTAGTCTATGCAAATAGCAATCTTAGTTCTGAAGCCCACGCTGAGAACTTCATGACCTTCACGACCTTGTCGCAACCTTCTGGTCCAGCTGGCTGAGACTGACTGTTGCTGGGTTGTGTGGAGCAAGAGCCCGGAGCAGCCAGCTCAGCGGATCTCAGGTGCTGACAGGCTGCATAAACACACTGTGAAAAGCTGCCCTGAAGGCCATGGACAAGCTCAGCGAAAAAGAAAAAGGAAACAAGAGCGCAGTGGAAATGAGCTGTATATTTCACAGCTGTTACCAAGGGCGGGCGACCTATGTGCCAGCATGCAGCAGCACCTGAGTGAGAGAAACACTTTGAGACGTCAGAGTGGAACTCCACATTCGAGTTTCTTAAAGTGATTTAAATGGCAACCAGCACACTAAATAACCATCAAAGAGAAAACATTATATTACAAAATGCCCCAAGCCATGCCACACACTGCACATATGTTAAAGTAGTTCATCCAAAAAACAAACAAAGAAGTCATCATTTACTCACCCTTATGTAATTTTAAACCTGTATGAGTTTTTCTTCTGTGGAACACAAAGGGAAAAATTTTGCAGAATGTCTAATCTGCTGTATTCCATACAATGAAAGCATACCATTTCCAAAGCCAAACAATAGCTTTGTGTGACGTTGTTCTTGAATGCTTCATGATGATCAATATTGAATGTTATGGACAACATTTGAATGTGTACAAAGATTCTTGAAAAATTACCTTATTTTGTTTGTTTTTGACAATTCAAAGAAAATTTAATGGGTTTATGTCTTGCACATAATTTTTGTTTTGGTGTAACCAATTCCTTTAAAGCGGTCCAATTTTATTTTATTTTTTTAAATCATGAATCTCTTTAAATGACTCTAACCAATATGCTATTTAAACAGAAATCATATTGATATCCCTGACCTTCTGCCGTTCAGGTCAACCTGAGATGTGACCTCTGTGAATTCTCCTCAGTTACATCTTCTATTTGCTCTTGGGAGACAAACCAGTGTGTTTACTGGTATAATCGAATTTGAAATAGAGGCTGTTTGCAGATGGTCAATGCAGGAGGGGATGTTTTCTAGTGCACACAATGCTGTTTGACTCTCATACACAAAATAGAAAGTAATCACTCCTCATTTAGTTAATCCCATAATTATGCACATGGACACTGATTTCCCAGCAGGGAGAACACTGTGTGCCTGGCTCATCTCTCTCTTTCCCTTTCTGTTCTCTTACTGTTTATTTACTACACTAGAACAATCACACTGAACGTTAAGCAAACAAACTATATAATATAGCCTCAGGCTTGTTTTACATGTGTACTAGCTACAGTATATCAGTTCAGGAAATGTTTGAGATGGTGTTACAGCACTTCTGTTAGCTATGATACATAAGGGAATAAATATGGAACTCTAAGGCTGTGTACCAAAACCTAGCGAGCTGCCTACACGGAGAGCATTTTTAGGTATCATAGTTATACTCCCAATTTGATGGATGCAAAAAAAAAAAAAAAAAAAAATTAAGCAGAATGATTATGTCTTCTGAATACTAACACAGCCTTGCATGCAGGATTAAGGACATTAGGAATTGGAAAAAAAGTGGAAACTGAAAAAATCATTCATATTCCCACTGTACATTGCAACCCTCCCATATAAGATGGAGCAGCTTTACTCCTGAATCCGTCAAACGTTTATTTCTACGTGCCCAGCACCACTTGACAATTTCTCAGAGGTGCGTGGTTAATAAATTGTGACCTCTCTGTACTTCAAGCCACAGGTCTATATACTTTTGAGCAGGCATTTGCTATGCTTGACATGATCCTATTTTGAATGGCTCCTTCCAAAAATAAGATCATTCGTCTTGTGCTGAAGGTGGGGATTGTTAGTTGTCATAAGATGGATGTGACAGATACAGGCTACATTTTGCTGAAAATGTCCTGCCAGGCATTGAGAGCCTTTCCCCTCTCTGCACCAAATCAGCATGCATTTGCAGCTAAAAGAGCTTCTAAAGACCAATAACGTCGTATTTCAAATCAGGCGGACAGAATGAATCAGGAGAAAATACTCTGATTATAGCCAGAAAGGTGCAACTCCACCCTGGTTGGCATATTTCTACGGAGAAGAGACAGAATGTTGCAGGAAAAATGATTGTTTCAGTGCTCGTAATATGGCAAGGACACGGCCCCCCTGCTGTGTAATGGCACATGGCAAGCCAAACACTTCAATGAAGTTGTATTTTAGAGGGCATGTTTGCTGCCATCAAATCATTCTGTGGAGGAAACTGCAGCAGCATTAGATTAGATTATGTAGCTCGTGCATTTCCTCAAACAAGACATGATCTAATTCATTCTGAGAGTACATCCTTTTTCCTTCAAGACGTGGATGCTGGAAATTGAGCTTGCCTTTGAAATAATCTTTTTAACAGTCTAGGTGGAAGACAGATCTGACTCTTTTTATGGATTTTTTACATCAGTGCAGTCGCGTCTATCTGAATGACACCCCCCTCAACCCCCACACACATCCACCCCTCCTTCTACCACAATTCTATAAATAAACTTGAAGCAGCTCTGCCTTTATAGGTCAGCTGAACTACAAAGTGCATCTTTTTCTCTCGTGTGTACAGAGTAAAATTCCTGAGGTGAATCGATACATAATTCTAAGAACTATTAGCTGGTTACCACAACCTTGTACGAGGGATTGTTGTTGCCATGGCAACAAAAGATCTTGGTGTAAAGACCGTGAGAAAATGTATGCACAGCCATAATTCTGTTTGTGACATATTCAAGTAAACACATTTTGTTATGGGCTCCCCAGGCACGGCTCAGATAGAAGCAGATAAAAGAGTGACACTTTGCTAAAGAGATGCTCAAAGTTGTGCTTCTAAAGTGGCGAATCGTTCACACAGAAAAACAGGATCTGTAAACATTGCGAGAGGAGATAAGCCAGCGGCAGAGCTGTCTGACAGTCCTCCCCACCCCAAACAGAGAGGAGAACGGCAATGCAAGCATGCTTGATAAACTGAACACTTATATATCTATCGATCTATCTATCTATCTATCTATCTATCTATCTATCTATCTATCTATCTATCTATCTGAGAATTTGAGTGCTGTAGTGGTGCCAGATATCCAGGTGATATTTTGTAGTGATATTATTTGAGAAAAACTGCTTTACCTACAATTTTAGGCCATTTTCTGTCGATTTACTCTTTGATAGAGGCTTTTACCAATTTCAATTTTGCAGCTAGCAGAGGCTTTCTCACTTACACCCACATACTAAAAAAAAGCAAGCCACGTTACAGGGGTTGTCAAGTCCGAAAGTACCATTTCATTAGTAAACAGAAATAATATTTGTTGAATAGATCTATATCCAATGACAACCATAACAAAATAAATAAAATGATTTTAATGTGTTCTTCTTCCACAACATAACCCCAGGTTCGTTCGGTTTGGACTGCCGGAGCGCACACAAGGCCCTGGCAGTGACTCGTGTTTATTAGTTCCTCTCTGCTGATTGGGTGTTCCAATACTCCCAGTCCACCCAGCGTCATGTGCAGTGAAACGTGACGCCGGGTCACTTCCCCCTTCCATCCCCGGCTGCCAGCTCAACTGTGCTGCCTGCAGCCTCATGTCTCCCAGCATGCTTCAGTGGCCATAAACACACACATGTGGCCAAACAGAAATGACTGTGCTACAGAGGTAAATACAAGCTTAGAGGGATTTTATTTTCAGCATTTTTGTTTAGTGGTTCTGCAGAATGTATAAGCTAAGGGGTGAATTCATAAATGTAACACTTTACAATAAGGTTGAATTTGTTAAAGGGATACTCCACCCAAAATGAAAATTTTGTCATTAATCACTTACCCCCATGTCGTTCCAAACCCGTAAAAGCTTCGTTCGTCTTCGGAACACAATTTAAGATATTTTGGATGAAAACCGGGAGGCTTGTGACTGTCCTATTGACTGCCAAGTACATTACACTGTCAAGGCTCAGAAAAGTATAAAAAACATTGTCAAAATAGTTCATCTGCCATCAGTGGTTCAATCTGAATTTTATGAAGCGACGACAAAACTTTTTGTACGCAAAGAAAATAAAAATAACGACATTTATTCAACAACTCGTCTCCCCTCTGTCTCTCTGTCTCAGCGTAGCGCCATTTTGGAGAGCATCCGATGGACGCAAAGTGCGTACGCTATTCTCTGTCATCAGTAACGGATGGATACGCGGTTTCCATTCAAATCAAAGCGTAAATAAACGTACAATACGTATCCATGCGTTACTGATGACAGAGAATAGCGTACACACTTTGCGTCCATCGGATGCTCTCCAAAATGGCGCTACGCTGAGACAGAGACACAGAGAGGAGACAAATTGTTGAATAAATGTCGTTATTTTTATTTTCTTTGCGTACAAAAAGTATTCTCGTCGCTTCATAAAATTCAGATTGAACCACTGATGGCAGATGGACTATTTTGACGATGTTTTTTATACTTTTCTGTGCCTTGACAGTGTAATTTACTTGGCTGTCAATGGGACAGTCACAAGCCTCCCGGTTTTCATCCAAAATATCTTAAATTGTGTTCCGAGGACGAACAAAGTTTTTACGGGTTTGGAACGACATGGGGGTAAGTGATTAATGACAAACTTTTTATTTTGGGGTGGAGTATCCCTTTAACATGAGTTAGGTATCATGAGCTAGAAAGGTAATGGGTAATATGAACTAAAAACAAGCAATACTTTTACAGCACTGCATTTCTACATTCATTAATACATTTCAAATTGTACAAATTAACATTAGATAATTATGAATAAACAAATATAAGTATTTACATTAACTTTGACACAAACACTGTAAAGAACTGTTTTAATTGAAAATTTTATGAGTTTCCTAATGTTAACAAGACTGATCCCTACTGCAAATTGCTACCAATATAAAGTTCTGACTCATAAAATCTCATTTGATACGCATTCAATGAATAGCCGATAAACATAACTCTTTTCTTTTTATAAAGAAATTATTTATTTTATTTCATTTAATTTTAATAATTCCATTTATTATTACTAAAATTTTATATTGTGTTTCTCTTTCAAAAAGGAATTATCCATGTGATATTTTTTGTTTGTTCATGCAGACTGCTGCTTTGTATCCAAAAAAAAAAATAAAAAATCCTGCCAGGAATTTGCTAAAAGCTCCCGCACACAATGTAAGCCCGGGTGGCCATTGTCCTCAACCTCCAGATTACCTCTGATTTGCTGTTGCGTTCAGTATCCTGGCATGGCTCTGCAGCCATTGGCGATGGTGGAATAGTCTGGTTATTTTCTCACTAAGCCCAATAGCAATGTCTTTCACATCCTTGGATTTTGCACGACCGTGTTTGATGAATGGATTGGCCCTCAAAAAATGGCAAATTTTAAAAAAAAAATGGGCAAGGTGACATGGTAATGCAAGGCATGTGAATAAATGTATTGTAGTTGTTCTTTAGAAATGTAATGTGTTTTATTTATTTGTAGTGCTGTATGTTCAAACATACAGATTACATTTTATCCCTATATTATAGTGCATTTTGCTATTTGGAAATCGAAAATATCGACTCTATCAATAATGCATCTGCAGTGCGCTTGGCTAAATGTCTGAATTCCATGACTGTTATGAGTGCAGCCATGCGTGTGTATGTGTGTGTGCATGTCCCCTATAGCCTGCATTATGCATAGTACACAGAATGGGTCGCCTGCAGCACTAATGCAAATTTCTGTCAAGGGCTCCATTAAAGGTAAGGCTGGGCCCTCATCTGTGCCGCTTCAGCTCAAAGTTTTTCATGGCATTTATTATAGTTATGCCATACACACCCCTCGCATTTTCATTTCATTATTGGCCGCACTACTACCAGTGATTGGCTCTTTTCGCACCGGCCGAATCCAGAGATTGTGGAACGGGTAGGTGGGCAACGTTAGCCAGTATCTCATCCTGTCTGTGCCTGGCACACGCGGTGCATCCTGGGTAATTCATTTCTCCCAGGGCTTTATCATCTCAGTGGGCTAGTGAATGATTTACACTGACAGCCAAGCCACGCCAAGACCCAGTGCTATGAGCTGTGGTGAACCCAGGCTCTAGTTTAAACAAAACTGCTCTGAGTACAGAGTGAATTAGACATTGTGAAGCATGAACTGTTAGGTGAGTGTTAGATTAACAAGTTAATCAAATTTAATCTACAGTAACTGATTTATAGAGGCATACATAATAAATTAGGTCAAAAAACAAGAGATAAATAAATTTGAGCAGCAGGCTTATTATGTACTTTCCAGGACTATGTATGGCTGTATATGCTGTCTAACCAATGGCAGAAATAAAAATAAATAAAATTCTTAAAATGTCACAATTCCATTTGGTGCCACGATTAACACAGAAATGACACATTTAACCTTCAGCTCAAGAGTTACATTACATACAGCTATTGTTGCACTGATGCCAAACCTATATGTAATCATATCTTTTATTTTACACTAAATATTTTCAAAATAAAATGACACAAATGATGTGTGCCATTAATATGATATAAATTTACTTGTGAATATGGATTAAATGTGGGTATAATCTGAATACATCAAGGACTGTAGCATACTGTGTTGAAGCTGATGAATGCATGCTTTTGATTTTGATCTTTTTTGGTTATCTCTCCAGATGGAAAAGAGCTCGCGGGCAGATCCACAAGCTTTAGGACTGACTCTGCCTGCCAGTAAGAGCTAAATGAGTGAGAAGACTGGCCCTGAGGGAGCTGATTTTATCAAACTGTCATTGTGGCTAAAGTTTTTTAGGAACAAAGCGGCACCTGAAAATCAGCCTCCACTCTGCAGGTGAAGGTGGCAGAGTGGATGAATAATGCATGAAATTTATCTGCTGCCGTTAATCATGATGAGATGGTGAGAGAAAAAGAGAGAGCGAGATGTGATGTGGCCTCAGGATGTGTTTTTTTCTCATTTACTCATTTCTCTGCTCAGCTCAAGACACTGGATCCAGAGTCAAGGTCTTTAGAGATGTAAAAAGCTTCTGATTGCTATTAAATTTAAAGGCACAGTTCAGGCAAAAAATGACAATTCCGTCATTTACTCACCCCCGTGTCATTACGCCATCTGGAATGACATGAGGATGAGGCAATGATGACAGAATTTTCATTTTTGGTTGAATTATTACCCAGCTCCTGCAGAACTGACAAGGTTATAACCTATTCACATACATCAAAAGTCTCTTCAGACGGCTTTAAGCCATGTACTATAAGTAAAAGGATATGACACAACACCAAGCAAAAAAACTACATCCTATGTGACAACCTATATGAAAATATTAAGAATATTAAACTTTCTGTGGAACCATAAAGTAGCTTTTTATTGATTTATTTCACAATGGCTCTACAGGAGGTTTGGCAAATCATATAATGGGTTTCTATAATGTGATACAAAATCTATATTATGTAATGTGAATCTGCTTTCATAATCCAATAAAATGAAGAATGTTTATTTTTTAAAAAAACTATCTAATTCAGTTGATGATCCACAAGTATGCACATAGGCAATATTTCTGGGTTAAAATAGCTAGATTGCCATATAAACTTACTCATACTCTAAATATCCTTTCGGAAATTGGTCAAGAGTGACAAGGAAGAAAACGTTCTACCATCAGAAGATAAGATGAAGTAACGGGTCATGGAAAACTGCATTTAGGACATGCCTCAGCCTTTGTGTTTTAATGTGATCCACACCGCGATCATTTGACTGATAAGGCCTCACAAATGGCTGGTTTAGAGCCGTAATTACTCTCCACTCCCGCATAATCTTTCTCTCCAGCGAACATGTCAATTCCGGCAAGCAGAAGCATGCTCGCAAACGGAGGAAGAAAAAGGAGAACATTTAGAGATAAGAAGAGCTCCTTTCCTCTCATCGATATAGTCATGACTCTTAAGATTTCAATCCATCACTGGGCTCTTAAGAACGCACTCCCTTGCCTTTAATTAGGGCACAGTGACTGGAGGATCTTGACTTATTTGACATGCAGCTCTGAGCCATTGTAAATGCACAGCTATAAAAGCTACTGGAGACTAGAGCGTGTCAGAGATTAGAGATCTTACAATCGGAAGGTCATTAATGTTAGTTGGAGGTCAGGAAGTACGTGTCAACTGTGTAGAATGAAGTGATTTAGCTCAATGACCCATAAGGAAGTCAACATACGACTCAGCTGAGAGGTTGATGCACACTGTGTGACCTCTGTTAAACATTGAACTAATCACGCACAAGGTTTACTTGTTCATAGTCAACATCTTTTATGCTTGTGGCTTATGTATAGGCTTCATATAGCTATATACATACAAATAACATTCCTAACAAAAATAATTACTCCTGAGACATGACAGTATGTCTTGCATGCATAAGCCAGTGCTTTTTAAATCTAATTAATGTGTGCAGGTGTTAAATAAGAATGTATAGCACAAAATTACTCTGGAGACATATGGCAACATGGCTTGCATGCATTGCATAATTTTTAATCAAACTAATCAAGTGGAACATTGTTATGTTTGAAATAGCATGATAACAGACTACTAATACTGCCACAGCATGTAGTACATATATTTAATGTTCACAGAATGCAATTTTCATGCATGAATACCTGGATGATGTAAACAGAGCACACGGTTTGAGATTATGTATCCCACAATGCAATGCATTCAACTTTCATTTCCACTATAGAGAATGAAGCGCTTTTTTGACTAGATATTTTTACACAAGTTTATGTTAAAAATTAATAATAATAATAATTTATATCATTGTTTTATAAATTAGAATTTTAAATGTTTATTGAGACCAATGACTTTTTTATTTTTTTTATTTTTTATTTTTTTTTAGTAAGAAGATGTGTAATAGTAAGTTGTGTACATTTTAGGACTTTTTATTTAGAAAACAAGAAGGTTCTATCTACAAAGTCGAACTCTAACTTGGTGCTATAAGGTTCTATCTGCGAATCAGCCAATCAGCACTTCGAATGCACGCAATCGGACCAATCAGGATCAACCTTCTTTGTCATGTCGCCGGACTGCTCCATAACAGCAGAAAAGATTAAACATTAAACAACAATAATTACGTGTCTGCAGAATCAATAAGTGCAATTCAGCTTTATTATACAAAGTGGCACTGTTTAAAACATAATGACGACGTGATTTTTCACTCATAATTAGCGCGCATGCATAAAACAAATAATCATCTGCAAAAACTGAACTGGCTTGAATGGCTTTACTGCAGAGCAATTACTGTACATAATGAAATATAAGTGTCTCTGTCGTTTGATGGTGGATGTGGTGAATAGCGATCAAAATGTTGTTTTTGAAGCTGAAAACGATAGTTTTGAGAATATGGTTGAGATCGCGAATATGAGGCAGATGCTGAATGTATACTGGGGAAATGTGCTCTGACGATGGCAGTGATGGTAAAATCATCTGCTCAAATCGAACCCTTCTAAGTTTCAAAAGGTAAGGAAGTATGCTTATTTTATTCTTTTTTTATTTTATTTTTTAATTGTTCTTAAAATATCAGGAGAGTTTGCTAGCAGTTAGAGATCCATCCGTGCAGGATATAAGTCTGGGTCGCTAAAGACCCGAATATAATGATTGGCGAAATATTCATGCAGTTTAAAGTCTTAAAATGTCTTAAATTTGACAACATTAAGCCTTAAATATCAAATAGTCAACGATTTAAATGATGACAATAAACGTCAGCATGTTATCTCGGTTATTTGTCTTAAAATATGGAATAAATGTGATAAAGAAAGCATTAAATTGACCTTTCTCATACATATTGACACATTGTTACAACACTTATTTTATGTTTTAAAACAAATTATATATATATATAAAAAAAACTATTTGTATTTCTTGAAAATTGTTGCTTCAATTAATGTTTTGTCAGATAGAACCTTATAATTCCAAGCAGAAAGTGACTTTTTAGAATTAGAAGGTTCTATCTGCATTTGACCTGTTCCAAAAATCCCCATTTAAAAATTTAAGAGGATTTTGTCGATATTTGTTGATATTGTACATTTAGAATACATTTAGGGTCTCTGTCAATTTTATGTAGGAAAGAGACTTGTTCCCCATATAATTTTTACTATATGGAATGCAAAAACTTTGAAGCTCAATATCTCAAAACCACTCAGAACGCAGATAGAACCTTATAATTCTAAGGCGACGAATTGGAATTGGCTGCATTAAAGGCTGGGAAAAGTATTTCAAAGGATGAGACCAAGAGTCTGGTGATGTCTATGGGTCACAAGGGATCTGCAACTAAATAATAGCTTTTAATCTTTTATATCTGCCTTATGTTCAACTGTCCCAATACTTATGCTCACATCAATGAGTGGGATGAACTCTAAAAGTGCTGTTCTTTCTATTTGGTAAAACATGTATGTGTTGAAGCGGCTAATAATAAAATGTGACATTCTGTAGTTTTGTCTCATATTCATCATATTTGCAAATGTCTTGACTCCACAGCCAACAGAGCAATTTTGTCTTTACTGTTCCAATACTATGGAGGGCACTGTATATATATATATATATATATATATATATATATATATATATATATATATACACACTGTATAAAGAATCTCCATCCAACATTTCACTGTTCTTTTTTTTCAGTCTCATCTGTTAGACGCATTGGTTGCTCCACCTGTGCAACAAACCCAGTGAACATGCACCTGGACCTTTTGAGAGACGTTCTCAAGTGCAGCCGCTGAAAAATCTGTAAGCCGATTGTTTCAGATATAATCCATTTTCTTTTTTGCCTTTGAATCTTCACAGTCGACTGCACTGGTCAAGACCTGCAGAGCTCCTTGAGTAAGAGTGGTCAAAATGATGTGGTAGATTGTGGACAGCATATATGGCATTAGACGCCCTCAGGGGAAAAGGAAACCAACCTCAACATTATTCTGAGTGAAGGGCCCAGAGAGAAGGAGAAAAGGAAGGAAAAAACAGTCGAGGGGGACTGAAGGCGTCTTTTCATGAAGGTATGGAGGAGAAAAAACAGGAACGAATTTATCTGGCGGTGCAAGGGCCATGTTATTAACAGCCTGCTGAAACGCACTTAACTCATGCCTATTCAATTATGCTAATGTACACATGCAAATGACCACAGTCCGCAATACCATGCTGTCTCAATTAGGTGAAGGGCTTACAAGGGTTGGCTTTAGAGAGCAACCGGATTATTGTCCTGCTATCCATCTACAAGCAAACAGCTTTTGACCTGTGATTATTGTCATGAGACATCAGCAGGGTGGGTTGACTCGCAGACTGAGAGGAGACGTTCAGTTTGCGTGCGACTGCACATATGGGAGACTGTGGACGTGCGTCTTCACGTTATATTTACTGGTTCCCTTCAGCACTGCCGCTTTTAGTCCAGCTTTTGATGAGTTAGAGATATTCAAGGTCAGCTTATGTCATATGCTTTTATTTTTCTTATTGTATAGATCAAATTGAACAATTCTGGGAAATGTGAGTCAAGCTCCACAACATTAAAAATGATCAAATGATTGAAGCTCAAAATGCATTAAATTACTCCAGCCGTCATTTCTGAATCGGTGGGAACTTTTAACTGCACAATAAATCTGAATCACTGGTCTACATTATTGCTCGGCTTTCATGTCTAGCACGTATTCACAATGTACAAAAAAAAATGAGGTATTAAAATCAATAGGGTAAATTGTCAGAAGCTTGGTGAGTAATACATCATATTTGGTATGACCAAGGCCGGATTAATTACATTGATTCTGACCGTGAAATGCACCATGCTGGCTTAAAAGAAACAGCTTTGGCTCTGTATGCAGCAATCTTAATTTACACATTTCATTATTTAGCATGTCCCACATATGCATGACAAACACGATATAGCTAACATGCGAAACATATATGCACTACATAGGCGCCACAGTGATTTTCATCCTGCTCAGAGTCTATAGAATGGCAGCATGAGTCAACATCAATCGTCACTGCGTTATGTAATGCTCGAAGGGCCCATGGTTTACAACAACAAACTAATAAGAATGAAAAGTACATTATACATCTGAAAATGTTTGGATGGCTTTTTTTTTTTTCTCCCAAGCATTCATTTCTGAACCTGGTATGGAAAGAGCAAAAGGTAAATGTAGAGGAATTTGTATAGTGACAGAACGGCCACTGACATTGTCGCTGTCCTCTGAACAGTGGTTATGAAAGTAGCCCACTCACTTAAAGCCTGGAAGTGTGCTGAAAGCGTTGAGGCAGGTGGCGCTGTCCAAAAGCAAGAGGTGCTGAAAGCTGTGTGTCGTGTTGAAGAGTGTGGAAAAGCGAACACTCTGTGGGCAGCTATGAGGCTCATTTGCTCAGAGCTGTCAACAGTCTCCTCAGCACCTAAGAGGGCATTTCTTGCATTTCGTCTGTTGCATTTTTAAAATGGTTTATTTACGTAAGGGTCAGACTGACGTCTGTGTCTACTGTCTTATGCCATAAGCACTGTTAAGACAAGTCAAAAACAACATAACCTTTAAAAATCTTGACATTTCAGTTTTCAGTTACAGGATCTTGTTTGATTTATAGACAATTCTTATTAGCAGCATCCTTTTGGATTGGTTCCATATGCAACAAAATTGCAATAGGAATAATATACTGACACTCATTTATTGATTTATTTTTGTCTAGGATTCTATGTACTCTTGTTTCTGTGAATGCAAGAGTAACCCCTGTGTGAAATCCTGTTTGATTTTGGGTTGAACAATAGACAGTGGAAAAGAACAGATGAATTCCTCAAACTATAATATAATTCTTAGCTTCCATAGCTGTAACATATACACATGGTTAAGACTACACACAGTGCTGTGCTCCAATACAGCCATCTGCAGATATGTATTTTTTTCCTCCTCTATTTATTTATTTTTATTAGGATTTATGGCTTGAACCAGCTGCTTGGTAAGCATATACACTAAGCAGACAATCATACAGCTAATTTTTGACAACATGATAAATCCGTCAGATAATCCAAATCCGTAGCAAGAGAGAGAGATACAGAAAGAGAGAGTCTCTAAGGGAGATTAAAAAGGGGAGATTGTGAGTACTGAATCCCACATCGCTGATCATGTGACCTTAATTCCACTCTGTCATTTCTTCCCGCGGAGTGTGAGAGAGATGACCAATCACAAGGCGCAGTTCGTGAGCTCGTGAGGAGTGGGAGAGAAAAAAACATCCCGCTAACGGCAAGTGAAGCTCAAATACAGTCCAAAAAGGGGGGAAACACTCATACAGACTCGCACTTATCACAGCAATGCATATGCACACAAATAAGGACCTCTCACATGCCACTAACACCTAGTTTTGTTTCAGTTTGGTCTTACTTTCTCACAAAAGCATGTGGGTTTTCTCTCTGCATGACATTGATTTGTTCAGTCAAGGATGTAACGGCATATTTACGACTCTTCACCGACTCCTACAGGTCGACCTCTGTCCACATCCATGTGTATGGTGGTTTTACAGCCCTGTTACAGTCATGTTTTGTTCTACCTTCTGTCAAATATAAAGCTCATATAAATTACACAGCCATTAGAAAACAAAAACAGACATATCAATAGAGCTCTTGCCAGCATCACTCATTAACTATTGATGCTGTGTGAGATCTGGCACCACAGCTGGACACACACACACACACACACACACACACACACACACACACACAAACAGATTGTTTATTTCTGCTCATTGACAATAGACTCAATTCAAACCAGTCTCCATGGTACTGAACCAAACAAGAGGGGTGGCAGTTTAAACTCAGACCAAGGTGGTCAATCGTACTGTGGTGTCAACAGACATACAGAAATGAACATCTGTGATGCCTTCTGTACCACCTTAAAAGCACAAATTCATATTCAAAAGCAATAACTATTAAATAAATTGCTCTAAAAACAGCCTTTCGGAGAACAAGAAAAGGAATCAGAGTGCAGTTTGCTTTGATTAAGAAAAGAGCCATTTTAAAAAAGGGATGGATGGCATGCAGTGGCTTTTGAGGATTATGCCAGGCAGGAGAATGGAACCAAATGGAGAGAAGGTGTTTGAAGCTCCGCAATAAGCCACTCTTCCTCTCTTTCATGTTTTGAAATGAGGGAACAACTGTGCATGTTAACCGCAATCCAGCAGCCCCTTTGTTCCTTCTTTAGATCACAAGCTAATGGAGGAAGGGGCTGAAAAATGGTGAAACCGGAAGAGATCCGTCAACTAGGTGTGGTTTGACATCACTGAGAGTGTGAAAGGCGGGGAAAAATGATTGTACGGAAGGTGATAGCGCCTTGAGGTTTGATCACTCCACACGTCAGGGGCTGCAAAGTCCACTGGGAAAAAAAGGGGTATGAGATGAAACTACGTGTGGGCATGTGGGGGAAGGGGTGTGTAGGGTACAATCACAAAGCACATAAATAACAATTTCACCACTGTAATGACAGACAATCCTTGTTTCTCTGCCTGCCTACTCTTATGTCTGCTCTTTCAGAGAAAGCAGATAGTCCGTCCTCTTAAATACACTGTGTAAACAAGAGAAAGACCCTCTCTCGCTGCCCTCAAACTGAGAGTTTTCAAAGAAAATGGTCAGGCAGGGAGAGAAATGTTTGGAGATGACCTCCTCGTTGCCAGTGTCAGAATTAGTGAGAGCGGCAGTAGACGGCAGGAAGCTAGTGAAGTTATTCCTCCTGGAATCAGCCGTCACGAGGCACTGGTAGCAGTGTGTCTCACGCTCTAGTGAGTGCTATTATGTACTGTTTTCACTCAGTAATGAAATGCAAAAGCCTTTCACATGGCTGAGCATGTAATCACAACACATATGCATGCACATAGGGTACGTAGTGTAGTATTCTCATCATAAGAGTGGAGTCAGATATTGCTATCTAAGCCATTTCAAGACTTTAAAACCCAAAGCAGCATCTCATTTGAAGTAGAATCTTCTAAAACAGTTCAGTACACTCAGGTTATAGTTAACTAACACAAACACACACACAGAGGGAAACACTGTTCTCAGTACACTCAAGTGTCCCTACCTGGCGGTCAGTAGTCACTCCTGGGTTTTTGTTCAGAGCTGGAAGGCAGGAAGAGCAGGAGGTGGAGGCTGAAATAGAATTGAGTGAAAACACCTCCGTTTGTCCGGTAGAAATATCAATGCCCTGTGCACACGCGTTCTCTCTCTCTTACACACGGCTCTGACATGCAGCACTGAATTTCTCTCTCTCTCTCGCAGCCTTCCTACTCGTCTTCCCGCCCACCTACCCCCGACACCCTCCCTTTTCCTATCTCTTTCTTTCACACACACTGTCATTCTCTCTCGTCACACATGCGCACTCTCTCTCTCTCTCCCTCTCTCTCTCCTGGCACTCACTCATTCGCTGTGACACAAGAACTCTCTTGTACATACATTCGGTTTCTTTACTCAACAAACATTCTGTTCCTCTGCTTTTGTCTTTCACGAACAGGGATGAGCATCTCTCTCTTTTTTTTTTATTTTATTTTACACGACTAAGGCTATATTTGTAAAGGAATACCAGCTTGTTATTAACTGCGCATACTGAAAGGTTCTCAACCGGTGGGATGTGACCTAAAATGCATCACAGGTCAGTTTCGATAAGATCACAGACAGCCACATGATGTAAAATGTAAAAATCTAGGTCCTGAACCAAACCCATTATATCAATAAAATGTAGAAATTTACATACTTTTTGTGTGTACGTTTTTACACACACACACACACACACACACACACACACACACACACACACACATGCTGCTGCTGCTCTACTCCACAGGGGTTGACACACTGGTTCACAGCTGATAACTGTCTAACTGTCAAATAATTTAAATGTTAGTATATACAAACGTGCTAGATGAACGTCTTGTGTCATAAGACACATCTCACTACTTTTTATTCATAAAAAAAAAACAGTGAATAGAACAATTTGCTGTTTAACATGCAGTGAGGCAGATACATAAAATGTCAGTTTAAAAACAACAGACCAATCAGAATAGAATAACACATCCCATGTGAATGCTTCCTAAGGCTGCCATTCCTTCCTGCTCTTTTCTCCCTCTCTCTCGTAGTGTAGATGCAGCCCACGTCCCCTTGAGGAGTTAGTCAAGGGCATTCCCAAAGAAACTGTATGCAAATGCACAGTGAGCCCGGAGAAGCTGCCTGGCCCCTCCCCTGGTCCAGATGCTCGGCCTGGGAGGGGAGTGGGGGGTGGAGCGGTGGCCTAAAGGGACTACAAAAAGCCACCGCAATAAACACAGCTTGAGCTCAGCTTGCCGAGAAACCAATTTAGAACAACATTAATGCTAATGATGAGTTTTTAAACACAGACATTTTCTAAATCAGCTGATTTGTATATTTGTTGTGTTGATTGTGATTTTTAGCATTACCAAATGGAGGGGTTGGAATGTGAATGGTTTGAATTGTCATTAAGGTTATGCCCTTCAGAGAGAAACACTCATCACTGCCTGAGTCTGCAAAACAGCAAAAAGGTAAAGGGGGTGGGGAGTTGCTGCAGGTTGAACGCACTTCCGCTACACACTTCAGAGCACTCAGGTCTATGTATGGAATACCAGGATTGCTCCCTTTGTGCTATATTAGTCTCTCTCTCTTTGTTTCTCTCTCCCTCTCGACCTCATTCTCTTCCCTTCTCTTTTTCACACTCCGTCTAATACCGCTCTCATGCTGTGACGGTTCATTTTTCCGTTGTACGTGTGCGCTTCAGGCAGCAATATGTTCTATCTGACAGTTTACATTAGCAAAGCTTCTCAGCAATAGAATAAGCTGTTGGCCATTAATGACATCCACTCTGAACGCACACAGATACAGGTCAGGTTTCGTTTTTCATGTACGCTCTCAACACCTTAAATATTATCCTATAACCTCTTTTTTCTATTTTACAGTCAATGAGAACTTTCATTTTACAACTAAAGCACAACATATATGAGTAAAATAGGATATCCAACAAGAATACACGTAGGGTGGGACTTGATTTTGTCCATTAGGATTGGATTGTGATAAGTGGTTGTTACATACCAGAGCAGTGCCAGACAGAATGTAAGTTATGAATAGGACAATGTTAATGTATTTGGTCTTGGCGGAACAGATCTGCTACGCTGCTGAATAGCTGCTGCTGTTGGTTATTGCTGTTGTTGTATATTATTGCTGCTGCAATGCAAGAACAGGAACTTGCTACTGTCAATACATATGCTGATTCGGTGCTGTGAATATTTAAGACATACTGCTGCTGCACAAATAGCATATATAATAACCCTGTAACAGATCTATACAGGTGGAGCTGGGGAAGGAGGAGGGTTTTAGAGGAACTAAAACCCATCAGCCTCCGCCATCTAGAGTTTCATGACAGAATTTGGCATTTTGATAAAGTAGTGCCTAAATTATGCTATCTAGCTACTACTTAACATTATCTAATGGCTAGCAAAAAAGGAAAGTAATTTCCTGGAAGTGCAAGAATTTGCATTTTGTTTTGATTTTGATTAAAAATATAAAACCATAAACCATATAAATATACTATATATATATAATAATATTAAATATATAAATATATAATATATATATATATATAATAAACCATTTATCTGCATTGCATTGCTAAGCAAACCATTCACAAACCATCCTTTGGATGACTGTTTGTGGCACCATCAACACATATCAACATAGAACTAGAATCTATTTATCCATCCAATGGCAGTTTTGGGGAAAACCCGTTTTTAAAATGATTTTTACAACTCTAAAACTGGAATTACACACTTGATCTTTAAGAAAACAATGACAATCCAAGACTAAGTAGTATAGAATGACTGCCTTTAAAGATAAGGGACCTGGAATCAGTGAATCAGTGCAAGTGAGACCATCTTTCAACATCACACAATAAGATGCTAATGCAGCATCCTTTTGGGAAAGCCATCTCCAAACATCTCCCAAAATGCGTATGATGTAGTGTTCAGGATAGTATTGATGGAACAGGAAGTGTGTGTGCTTACACAGGCAGCCAGGCAGGAAATCAAACCCAGCGCAAACAGACTCAAAGCTTAATGATTACCCTTGTTAAGCCGTCTGCTCCAAACAGCAAACCTTTAGAGGGGGACGTGTCTCTTGCTGTCTTTTTTTATTTAAACAGATGTGTATTGGATCTCGCAGTACACTGCAGGTAGATGGTTTATATTCAGCTCCTTGACAGAGAAAATTGAGAGTCAGCCAACTGGCGCTATAGGAGAGGTGAGAATGACAGCGACCAGTGCGTATGCTCGCCTCATAAATGTAAGCTTATTGATCCAAGGTGGGGGAAGTGGGGAATTTTTCCACATTTTCACCTCTGTTTTGCTAAAGCCGTTATTATCTCATGCCACATAGGGTTTATCTGCCGTATCTCTCCAGCTCAAGGTACACTACATGCATGTGCACTCCCCGTGTCACTTGAATGTGCATGCCAAGCGCACATGCTTCTCTCGCAGCAACCACAGAGATCTGCCAATGAAGATGATGGATTGCTCAAGGAGTAAAACAATAGAGCAACATTATCAAATCTCACATATCAGTTGCTACTAAGAATCAGGATGGATCCCATTGCGTAATCAGTGACGGTTGATCACTATGCAGTTTACATAGAGCATAATACTGCCCTCTTGGGGATGCTGGCTTAAAATGAACAGACTGTTGTATGACCTTTGAACCAGACTTAAAACAATAAGACAACGTCCACCTTGCAAACAGCATCCCAATCTGTGATCTCAGGTCAGATGTTTCTTGGGTGGCTAATTGATTGAGCCTCTCTTCTCTTTTAAGGCATAATAGCTCAATTCCCATGAGCACATCTGTTACCATGGCAATGTCTGTATACACAATAAATACCAGCCATTTCTATAATGTTCTGCAAGCACAATGGGGCTTTTAAACTCGACCAAATGTTTTTGTACAGTCTATTTATTTTACAAAGCAAAGATTTCATCTGTGGTGAAGGTCCTATATGTCAGTACTAAATAAATACAATTAATTATAAGCTTATCTGAGGCTATTTGAGATAGACAAATGAGCTTTTCTTAATTGTCCTTCATTGATAAATAAATGAAAAATAAATAAAGCTCTTTCAAATTATTTGCAATATTTAGGCATTAACTAATAAGCAGTCCAATGGACTGAATAACAAATAAGTTACTAGCGTGTGTCATTTCCACAATCTAACTATACCTTTGCTTATACATTCATATTTTTTGTTTTCAGAAAGCTCTCGGATTTTATCAAAAATATCTTAATTTGTGTTCTGAAGATGAATGAAGATCTTACGGGTTTGGAACAACAGGAGGGTGAGTAATTAATGACAGAATTTTCATTTTTGGCTGAAATATCCCTTTAAAATGAGTGTCTGCAAGACGACTTAAAAATCTGGACATTTTCAGGGACAAGAGAACAGATATTCTGATTAATAATATCAGAATTTTTTGAATGAAAAGTTTTAATCACTTAGTTTTTTTTTTTTTTTTCATTGACAGTCATTTCATTGTATGTAATTTATATGTTTATGCCAAAACTCTTAATTAATATTCATAGTAGTAGTGTTGTCAATGCACAATATTTTAGATTAATTAAATATAACAAAGTTTAACATTGTTACATTTATTTATTCATTCATACAAACTATGGACTGGAATAAGCGCACAACAAGCAACACACACAAGCAAATCCTATTTATCACCAAAATTCATTTATTAAAAAAAAAAAAATGTTCTGAAATATGAGCCGTAAGTGAAAAACAGTGTTAATGAGAAGACAAACATTGGACTGCTATAGGTTAGTAGGGAAATTTATTGAATTATTTATTCGCAATGCGCATTTGGAACATTTCAGCAGGTTTAATATAATTCATATTAACGCAGAGAACATGATTCATTGTTTTAATCAACTGACAGCCCTAAAACTTAGTAATCATCTGCGTTCTTTTGTGTTCTTTTGTTTATCAGAAATGCCTGAGCCATATTAAGTAGAACGCAGATGTTGTTGTGCAAGCAGTCCATTATATCATGTATGTATCCACAATAAATTGGCCACCTGGATATCAGAATCAATATCAGCCGTATTCATTCAGTACCATGGTATTAACATATGATTAGGGCTGGTTTGTAAGCAATATGAGGCAATACCATTCATATCAATATACAGTAGTCTGTAGAGTGCATCTGAAAAATAGTGGAAGACACAGAGTGAGCTGCTGCGGGGCAAGCGCATCATCCAATTTGTCCTAAACATGAGACATGCTTTATATTAACGGCTTTAAAAGAACTCCTAAGATATAATTAACACGTAGTTTAAAGCGGTTGCCCTGTCAGATACTCTGACAATCACGTGCAGACAGATCGGCTACTTGTACTGTTTATTGCTTTTGAGATGTGATGTTTTCCTCAGTGCATAACTTAGATTTCACAGGTATATTGTCCATCAGTAAACATTAGAAAGTCATGGAAATATTTCCATTTTGCTGTCATGAGTGCATGCGCACTAAACAGGCAGCGCAAACTGTCTTTTGGCATTAAAATAGTACTGTCAGGATTCACTAAAGATGCGCAATGAAGAATTAGCACTGAAAAGGCTTGGAGTCAGTTATTTTTGCGCCTTACCTTATTGAATATGTATTTGTAGGAGTTTCCCTTTCAGACGCAAAATTTATGGTAAAAGAGTATTAAAATGTATCATGCAACGCAATTTACGAATGTTTGCACTCGTCAAATTACTGGTATTTGCGCCATTATTTAACACCCTAAAAAAGCATGTCTTAAAGCAGGCGGTAATTTGTGCTGCTCTTGGTAGATTGCGCTGGTCATTATTGAAATGATCTGGCTGCGTCTGTGTACTTTAATGTGCACATTGTCAGTAAATCACACGCAGAATTTCCCCTCCTACTGGCGCTTTTATGGAATTGCGCTCTAACGCTAATTTGCCCTGTTTTGTAAATCTGGTCCTAAACCTACAAGTAAGTGTATTTTTATGATAGCGCTAACTATAAAGTGACTTTAATGGGGGTAATCAAAATAGACTAATACAATTAGTCAATTAGTATGTATATACAGCGCCCTCCACAATTATTGGCACCCCTGGTTAAGATGTGTTAAAATGTTGCAGAAGCATAATCTCACACTGAAAATTTTAGAAAAACCTAACCTTTAACTCAAGTGAATAAAAAAAAAAAAAAAAAAAAAAAAACTAAAACTAACTAAAAATCATTAAAAATTACTAAAAAATCATTGTTTTTTTTTTATAAAATCACCTGTTCCACAATTATTGGCACCCCTAACAATTCCTATAAAATAAATATAATTGAATCATTTTTGTAATTTTTACTGTAGTTTTTAAAGTTGATCAGAGTATGTAGAAACTTTTAATTAGTAATTCATGACTTCCTGTTTCCCTGTGGAATAAATATGATGTGACACAGAGGCCTATTTCTCTTATCCACTAGAGAACACCCCGTTCAAGTAAGGCAGATGTGTGTCGACCTTCATAAGTCAGGCAATGACTACAAGAAAATAGCCACTTGCCTAAACTTGCCAATATCTACAGTCAGAGGAATCATTAAGAAGTTTAAAACAACTGGAACAGTGACAAACAAGGCTGGACGAGGACCCAAGTTTATTTTGCCACCACGCACAGTGAGGAGGATGGTAAGAGAAGTAAAAAAATCTCCAAAGCTCACTGTTAGAGAACTCCATCAAAGAGTGGCATCTTGGGGTCACAAAGTCTCCATAACAACCATCAGACGCTATCTACATGCCAACAAGCTGTTTGGGAGGCATGCAAGGAAAAAGCATTTTCTCACCTACAATCACAAAAGTAACGTCTGGAGTTTGCTAAGCGGTACTGGGACTTCAACTGGGACTGTGTGCTTTGGTCAGATGAGACTAAGATAGAGCTTTTTGGCAACAAACACTCTAAGTGGGTCTGGCGTAAAACAAAAGATGAGTATGTGGAAAAGCACCTCATGCCCACTGTGAAGTATGGTGGAGGATCTGTGAAATGTTATATGAGGAGATTAAGTGCTGTTTTGTTGGCAAAAGGGGGTTGTATGAAGTATTAACATCAGGGGTGCCAATAATTGTGGCACACATGATTTCATGCAAAAAAAAAAAAAAAAAAAAAAAATTAATAAATAAAAATAAAAATTCTTAATGTGGGATTTTTTTTTTTCCCACTGAATAAATGTACTTCAATTAAAGGTTGGATTTTTCTCTTTTTCTTTGCCTTGTGGTTCTATATTGTTTAAAAAAAAAAGAAAAGAAAAAAAAAAGACTTTATTAGAAGCCTAAGAACACATCTTAACCAGGGGTGCCAATAATTGTGGCTGCAGATATATATATATATATATATATATATATATATATATATATATATATATATATATATATATATATATAATATTTTATATTTATATAAAATCTATATATATAGAATTTGGCCATAGCATCCAGCACAACATTTGATACCATCACTATACTTTTTGTAAGAGATTTTGTAAAGGTTGTTTGTTCAAAAACGTGGCATCCATGTAATTTTTTGCAGGAGCATGGAGAGCTACTAGGGCATCAGCTCATTCCCGAAGTCGGTTGCCAGGATTCAGCAAGGCGGACAGATTTGAAAAAAATGGTCTAGAGAAGAGTGCTTAATACAATAATCTCAGATGTGCTGGTGGCAGAGGAGGGTCTGCTTTAGCACAGAAAAATAAATTAAGAATGGAGCTCTCAGCTGCCACATTAATGAGGTAAACCAGGAACACAGAGCTCACTTACACCTGCTAACCACAATTGAGTGCCAACTCACTGACTCTTCTTATATTAGAAAGTGAGAAAAAGAAAGTAAGAAAGAAAAGAAACCGAGAATGTGCTAGTGAAAACAAACATTGCCTATCTCAAACAACACATTACTGAGTCTGCATGCTCATTGCAATCACAAACAAAGGCTTTAGTGAATGTTCCATTCCAACAAATCTCAGTTTTTGTTGGCAAAAGTCTTCTTCATAATCCAAGACTGCCTTGTATATATATCCAGGGGTGCAGAAACAATCTGAAAAGTTGTCAGGGCATATTATAAACCTTATCAGCTTAGCTCATGAATATTAATTAGGTCATATAAAATTCCAGTAAATATGTGAATGGTTCATTTACATATCAAAATCACTACACTACACTGTTACTTTAAATGATTTAAATAGGCATAATAAAGAGAAGAGTAAATCAATAATATATATTTAAATTCAAAATTTAAAGGGACAGTTCACCCAAAAATTAAAATTCTGTCATTAATTACTCATCCTCATGTCGTTCCAAACCCGTAAGACCTTCGTTCATCTTCAGAACACAAATTAAGATATTTTTGATGGAATCTGAGAGCTCTCTGACCCTCCATAGACAGCAAGGATATTACCACGATAAACGCACAGAAATGTAGCACGGACATCGGTAAAACAGTCCATGTGACATCAAAGGTTCAACCATCATTTTACGAAGCTACGAGAATACTTTTTGTGTGCAAAGAAAATATTAATAACATAATTTACTCAACAGTTCTTCTCCCCGAGTTACCATCTTCCACCACTTTGGAGAGTACCGCAGAATGTAATGAAAGTAATGAGCATTATTTACGTCAGCATGCACGTGCTTTCGCTGAACGTAATCAGCGTTGTTTACATTCAGTAGACAGCACGCGCATGCTAATTAATGACAGAATTTTCATTTTTGGGTGAACTAACCCTTTAAACTAATAAAAAAACACAATTAAAAATACATTAAATAAAGAAGTAGTCCTAATTAATTTGCTAAATTGATTATTTTGGACACATTAAGTCCACTGCCAGTGCAACAAGAAAGAAGCTTCAGTTTGGTCTT
Source organism: Spinibarbus caldwelli (assembly GCA_039654775.1). Lineage (NCBI taxonomy): Eukaryota > Metazoa > Chordata > Actinopteri > Cypriniformes > Cyprinidae > Spinibarbus > Spinibarbus caldwelli. Next base: position 16,260,669 of record CM077229.1, on the reverse strand, counting down.
AACATTGCCTTCATATGCATCTGGCGAGCACATTTTTGTTTGCACATTGGCCGAGCAAAATTTTTATGTGGGGTTCACACTAACTTTAAAATTTCTCAAAGTTACAAAGGTCGCAGCTCCCATCCAGAGTGGCATTAACATTGAAATGCCACTCATCTCCTCAACTCAAGCCCCTGAATACTACAACATCCTCCAGACGCAGGCAGGATTTTACCTCTCCTTGAATGTACAACCACAAAATCTCTTCTTGAAAAATAAAACAACCCTGAAAGTATGTCTCCAACTAGAGAAAGAACAAGACGAATGAAGACTGCATAGAGAAACGGAGTGCAAATGGATGGAAGGCCTTGATCAAAGCATGTCTCCTGAGCAAGAGAGGACTCTCAGCCCAACAAAAGGTCAAGGGTACTTTAAGCTGTGAGAACTGGATGCACCCACTGAGCATCATTAACATGAGTGCTTGCCTGTTCTCAGCTTCCATACAGTATACACACTCTTAGTTGAACAATACACCCATTAGGCTACTGCTAATGAACGGAGGCCTTCGAGAGATGTGCTTTTGCATTCTGTCGCAAGTGTAGGTTTAATTACGAGAGTAAAATTGGTATTCACCCCTTCATTTGTTTCCTAAAACAGTTGGGTGTTCCAAGGCGGCTTTGCACGATTTTGTAGACATAATTTTAAAACTGGCAAATCTAACACAATTATAATCAGTTTAAAATGAGCTGAATTGATAGAGTGTGTTTGCGTGCGGATCTGGAGCAGATACATGCAGGAGATTTTAAACGCATTTTAGGCAGAGAAACCTCTCTTAATTACTTCTGATAGTTTAATTATGCTTCCAGTTTGCCAGGAGCATCAACCTGCCAGACTCAAGCGAAACAGCTTTATTTTCATAATCTCCTCACTGTCTCTTTCTGTCTTTCTGTGGATGCCTGGGCACCCTCCATGTTTTCTTCGGTGAACGCAGGTGTTCATTTCACAGTCGTCACTGGCGAACGCTAGCAAACTAGACACAAACACACAAACATGTGCATATACCCCCTCTCTTCTCCTCCTGACACCTGTGGAGGCCATTGTTTCTGACAGGAGAGGAGGACACGCTGCAGATGTTGGGATGGTAATGAAGTGTGAGAGAGGAGACGTCCAGGATGTCCATTGTAATCATACTCCACACTTCCAATCCTTGGCTCCCTTACTTAATTAATGCAGATCTAGTCTGGGTAGGTTGGAGATGTGTAAACCCAGATGCTGCCATTTTGCAGTTGCCTATCCTGGTTTCAAGGCCATTTTAGTATATGAAAAGTAAGTGTTCCTGTTCAGGATTTATTCGGGCACAAAGCTAACATCTGTAGATGAAAGTATGTTCTTCAAAGATCTAGATGCAGTAGGATTACTTTGCCCGTCAGGATCTTGTAAACACCTGTGCTCTTTAAGTTAGCGAGGAAGACTGAGGGAGACGGTCCCGCTGGGATCAATTTAATGGAGGCATCAGAGAGTTGGAGTGAGCTGCTGTGATTTAACGTCTACAAGAGCCGCCTCATTGACCATTCCACTCAGGATGAGCAATTAAGACTTTTTCATAGCCCCTATTTGACCCCGACGACCTCAGACCGAGGGGAACTCCAAAATCGTACTGCAAACAAAGGCTCTTGTGTTTATACACACTCATATATAGTGGCCCCCTCATATACGTACTACACATTTTAAACTCTATATAGCTCAATGACAAATAAACCATCGCCAACAAAACAAAAAACTAATTTAAAACGTATTTTATTCATGTAAGTTTCATAAGGTAATTGCGATTTTTTTTATCTCACAATTATGACTTTTTATTTGCATCTGCAAGTTTACATCACACAATTCTGACTTTTTTTTCTCAGAATTGCATCATATAAATTCGCAATTCTGACTTTTTTCTGAGAATTGTGATATAAACTCACAATTGTGAGTTATAAAGTCAGAATTGCAAGATATAAAGTCAGAATTGCGAGATACAAACTTGCAATTGCGAGAAAAAGAGTCAGAATTGCAAGTTTATATCTTGCAATTCTGACTTTATTTCTCGCAAATTGCGAGTTTGTATCTCGCAATTGCGAGTTATAAAGTCCAGTTCTGAGGAGAAAAAAAAGACTAATATGTTCTCAGAAATGCAAGTTTATATCTCACAATTCTGACTTTATAACTCGCAATTGCGAGTTTATATCACATAATTCTGACTTCATTTCTCAGAATTGCGAGTTTATATCTCGCAATTCTGACTTTATAACTCGCAATTACGAGTTTATATCATGCAGTTCTGAGAAAAAAAAGTCAGAATTGCAAGATGTAAACAGGCTTCCATACTTATATGCGCCCAAAAAGAACTAAATGAACAAATTTAAAAATAAAAAAAAGCTCATCATACAAGAGGGTTATACGTGTCATTGTAGCTCTAAATTGCATTTTTATGCATTTTTGGTAACACTTTATTTTAGGGTCTCTTAACTAGTTGCTAATTAGCACGCATATTAATAGAATATTAGCCATTTATTAGTAGTAATTAGCACATATTAATAACTTATTCTACATGACCTTATTCTACATCCCTAATCCTACCCAATACCTAAACTTAACAACTACCTTACTAACTATTAATAAGCAGCAAAGTAGGAGTTTATTGAGGGAAAAGTCTTAGTTAATAATTAAAAAGATCTGGAAATTAAAACAGGTGTCACGTCACAAGATTCAGTTATCAAGCACAAACTGGCATAAAAAATACTCTGTCTGGACAGGTAAGGCTATATTTGTGTGTGGGTCTGTACAGCAGGATCAGCGTTGTGGATTGGGCTGAGGATCAGGTCGGCTTTGGAGAGCACTCATTAAATGTGTTTGTCAAGAGTCTGATAATTAAATTATCATGCATACAACTGCTGCACCATCCGGTTAAATCCCATCTAAGTAATGAAGCTGTGCATTAGAATCAGCCCCCTCATGCTGTAATTGCTGTAACTGGAGTTACTTCAACAGTAGCCCTGAAGTCGACTGATCTGAAAACATTCCTCAAGAGTGATGTCCATTCGAGTGTTTGAGGACTGAAGGCCTCTAAGAACAATGGGTCTGAAATGTGCATATAGTTGTGTCAAAGCAAGCAAACATCCTGCACTGTGATGAATCAAAAAAGAGAGAGTTTTAAAAGAAGAAAGAGAGGGACTGAGAGAGACACAGACAACTGATGGAACCTGGAGCAATGGATGAGAGAGAGAGAGAGAGAGAGAGAGAGAGAGAGAGAGAGAGAGAGAGAGAGCAACCCACACAATAATGCGTCCGTTAATGTAACAGAAAAATTGGGGGGGAGATGGACCCCAAACTTTTCATTATTTAACTATATAGGTCATACTTTGTCTTGAATCAGTAATCAGTATTGATTCTTTGATTACAATGAGAACATAATTTATGCAGATGACTGTCATATATATAGACTTTATTTTCTTCCTTGGAAAAAAAAAAAAGAGAAGTTCTGAAGAAAGTAGCTATTTTCCCAAAAAAAAAAAAAAAAAAACATTCAATGAGCAGGGTCTGTCAAACCTAAAAAGTATAATTGAAGTACCATTAAAGTCCACAAATTTTCTACTAGCCATCTAGACACTATGACAGTTTAATTGAGTAAAAAGAGATAAACATCTGAAACAAAAATGCAAATGTTTGGAAAATGCAAAAAGAATTTTAATTTTTGAGTGAGCGAATAAAGATGCTTCAAACCAAATAATAATAATTATAAATTAGTGTTGAAACTTTAAAAGTTGAAAGTTAAAATGTTAAAAGAAAGGCTTTTAACACTAGCAATATTCATTCATCTTCACATGAACTTCCACTATAAAATTGCCTTTCCACAGCAGTGAACTAGATGTTGAAATGGAATCACCTCTGTTCTCTTTGCCTGACGGTATTAATAAAATGCATGTCATGTCTTTAATTGCCTGTCAGTCCAAGATGATTAAAGCTACCATGTTAAAGTCCACTCCTAAACTTAAGTCTTCAAAGCATATATTGTTTTTCTCCTTTCTCAGAGGCTTTTGTAAAAGAAAAGGCAAAATAGTAGACGGTAGCACACACACATGCACGCAGCAGGTGATGCATGTGTGAGAGAACACAGTATTTTAGCACTGCCCGGGATCCAGTATTAAATAAACTAATGACCCAACAACACAGTCGGGCCTTGGTAATACATCACAATGCCTAAACGAATTGCCCTGTCCCACAGCAACGGGACATCGATAGATTCCTTGTAAAACATAGCAGTCGTGTGCGGAAACCTTCATAATGGGAAAATGTGCTTAAACATGTAAGTAGGTCATTGCTGAAAGGATCAATAACACTTGCTTTTTGCTGAAGTCCACATTAAATCAAAATTGACCCCATTTACTTTAATATACACATCAGTGTTTGGCACGAAAAGCTGATCCAATTTTTGCATGTTATTTGTCTGTTTAAACCAATGGATAAAAATAACAGACGGGCTAAATGAAAATGCAAATTCACTCTCTGACAGTAGGTGGCGCTTAAAAAATATAACACCAAATACAAGAGCTGGTTCGGAATTCTTCCTCTGATATTCATTTTTGCTGAGCATAATAGTTTGTTTGTGAAGCTGCAGTCTTATGCAACAGCTGCATCTTATTGGTTGGCTAGTTTTCTTCACAGTGCAATAGAAAAGAGTTTAGAAAACCTCTCTGTAAAAAAAAAAAAAAAAAATGCATTGCATTGCATTGACGACATACAAATATTCATGTTGGTCTGAACAGATGCATTTCCAGATGTTTATTCAAATTGAAATGTTTATTGCTTCGAGTTTTCACACCAAATACCTATCTTGGTATGAACATGTTTTTCCTTTTTTACAGAAAAATCACATTACTGAAGCAAAATGGGTTGCGAATGCTTCATGTAAACTTTTGTTGACAAAACCATCTTACAGTTAAGCTATTACTACTGCATACTCAGCACAACAATCCCTCATTTTAACTTAACACTTCTATAAAGTCGTGGCCTCATAGTACACAAAGCACCCAGCATATAAAAGAAGTGATTGTTTGCCTATACTGCAAGCGACAGCTGTTTTTTATAGAGTGTGAGATTCACATGTATGGAGGCAGGAAGGTTGAGAGGTGTTTCTGAGGCTGTTGCTGCCTCTAAGGCAGATGGATTTTGGGGTTGGGGGATGACAGATGAATTGTGCTAAAATCATGTGCTGAAAGTCTGGGAGGTGTTCTGCTTGCCCCAGTTTTGATATAACCACAGACAAACAATGAGATGTGTGTTCACTTAGCAGATACAGCAGAGCTGAGTGTGTATCTAGATGCATCTATCTAATGGCAGTGCTAAAAACCCTGACTCAAGTGAAAACTTTTCATAGTTTTAATTAGTTCTTCTGCAGTAATGACAGCACGGGACATCAGTATGCACTATGGGTATTAGTTTGTCTTGGTTTTGATGAGATAATCTACGTCGCTCTAACACATGGCGCCATTGTAGCCCTCATGCCTTTCACCATGGAGGTGTAAATCCATCATTAGAAGCACCATGTAGAACTCAACTGTGCTAATTCATTTATTGACAATGATAATCAAAATTGGCTCCCTTACAATTAAAGTGTTGGAATCAGAATTGACTTTTCCATACCCAACAGGAAGTTGATTTGGAATGAGAACTGGAATGACAGGAAAAGGAATTTTTAATCACTATGTTTTAATAACATTTTGCTGTATTTTAAAGAAATACACTTATTTTGACGTGCTGACTACCATACTACAGGCCAGATTTACTAACGTCTTTTAGCGTTAAAATAGTACTGTCAGGATTTACTAAAGAGCGTAACAGTTATTTTTGCGCCTGACCTTATTGAATATGCATTTGTAGGAATCTCCCTTTCGGACGCAAAATTTATGGGAGGAGAATATTAAAATGAATCACGCAACACAATTTACTAACGTTTGGGCATGTCAAATTACTGGTATTTGTGCTATTTTTTAACGGCCAAAAAAAAAGCATGTCTTAAAGCAGGCGGTAATTTGCACTGCTCTTAGTAGATTGCGCTGGTCATTATGGGAATGATCTGGCTGCGTCTGTGTTCTTTAATGTGCGCATTTTCAGTAAATCACACGCAGAATTTTGCCCTACCATCGACGCTTTTATGGAATTGTGCTCTAACGCTAATTTGCCCCGTTTAGTAAATCTAGCCCTAAGTATACTTCTATGTTTACTAAAGAAGTGTACATCTTTTTCCACAAAGGATAAAAGGCATTCGGTTGAATCACGCACAACCCTGGCAGCTAGTTTAAAACTACACTGCTACCAAAACTTGTTTAGGTCTAGAATGTGAAAGGAAAGTAGGAGATATGTGTAAGAAGGTGAAGGGTGAAGGTCGTGACGTATTGTCAAGTATGGTGACCCATACTCGAAATTGGTGCTCTGCATTTAACCCATCCAAGTGCACACACACAGCAGTGAATAGTGAACAAACACGCGCACACACACCGTGAACACACACCCGGAGCAGTGGGCAGCCTACACAACAAGAACAACCATGAGCTCTCGTTTTTAACCTCATCGGCTGTAATAGCCAGCAGAGAATTGTGTTGTCGTCATGGCTGTACAGAAGACCCTGCAGGGACAAATGTGGCGGTGTGAGAGTTCCCCGCCCGGTTGAAACATCCACTGTTCTCCTTCAAGCCCACACTCTGCCACTTTGGATATGTCATGACCAATAATGATGAAAAATTGGACTGTTCGCGCCAATCCTGCTCTGAGACCACGCTCCGAGTCCCTCCGCACTTGCCTGGAGGTCCTTTAACAAGGACTGAATCAAACACAATGCCTTCCCAAATGGTTACTCAGGCCAGCTGTACAAGAAGTATAGTGTTACTAATCACAACCAGAGCCTTAACCCTATTGGTTTACACAAGTATGACAGTGCTAACTAATTATTTGCACAATTAAAATCTATAATAATAAGTGTGTAAGTGTGTTTGCAGTTCTTTTGACCTTCTTTTTGAACACCTACATAGTTTGACCTCAGACTGTGTGGGCTTTTCTACCTACTCAATTTGAAACTTTGAAGGACAACACGCTGTGTACTGAAATGCAATGAAAAGAACAGAGAACCACACAAATGTTGACATTAAACGGCTTTCAAAACTGCTGAAATCCCTTCCTTTATCCTTTATCAATACAAAGTGTTTTTTTTTTACCCTTTTCTGCTGCTGAAGGGTAAAATCCAGCTTAATGTTGATTTACCCCTCCCCCTGAGGACTTTAATATTTTCTCTAACGGCTTGACTATCCATATTTCAATAAGGTGTGTTTGTGCCATCCAGAGAGCGAAATCAATATTGCATTAGTCAAACTCTTTAACCCATGAAGGGGAAACGGATAGCTGTCACACAAACCTTTTCACTCCGGCACCTCCCACATGAGAGCAAATAGGCTGCTTAGAAATTGGGTTGCAGCCTTTGCATTTGACACATTGAATGAGAACGACAGAGGTAGAGCACACTGTTTTATATTAGTTGGAGCATGTATTGATTTCCTCAGTGACTCAAAATGAGGTATATGAACCACGTGGAGCTCTTGATGTGTGCACTGCTGAAAAGACCAGTCACCAGAATATGTTTAGGGGACATGGCTTGACTAGCTTAACCACTAAGACTAGCTTGGTCAACTGAGTTCTGCTGGTCAAGAGCATGGTTATGTGTCCTCACCAGTCATGACGTCATGACTTTCAATGACTTTTTATAATGTTCTTTGCAGACCTTAAAGTATCTTTCATATAATAAATATTTAACCTCGCTCAAAAATAACAAAGGATGAGAAAACAGATTTGTCTTAACCAAAAAATATGAACAGAGACCACAACTTCAAGCACCTGAATAACAAAAAGTTATTGGAAAATAAACTAAGATTAATGGTGATATTTGTCAAAATATCATTTAAAAAATGTTGGAGCCTATACATTATTTAAAGTCAAATATATCATAAAAATACTGAAAAGAAAAAAGGATATCAGATCTGTCGTCATTCCCGGGAAAGACTAAAATCTCCAAAACTTCTTGCCAAGCTTACTTTTCAATAACATTTGTCGGACACACTTTATTTTAAGGTTCAATTCTCACTATTAACAAACCATTAACTATGACTTTTTCCTTAATAAACTACTAATTTGCTGCTGTACAGACCCACACACAAATATAGCCTTACCTGTCCAGACTGAGTATTTTTTATGCCAGTTTGTGCTTGATAACTGAATCTTGTGACGTGACACCTGTTTTAATTTCCAGATCTTTTTAATTATTCAAAAATGCGGTAACACTTTAGAATAGGGAACACTTATTAACTATTAACTAAGACTTTTCCCTCAATAAACTCCTACTTTGCTGCTTATTAATAGTTAGTAAGGTAGTTGTTAAGTTTAGGCATTGGGTAGGATTAGGGGTGTACAATAGGGTCATATACAATATGTGCTTTATAAGTACTAAGAAACAGTCAATATGTTAATAATAGGCATGTTAATAAGCAATTAGTTGATAGTGAGAACTGGTCCTTATACAAAAGTTTTACCCATGTGTCAAATAACCAGTAAAAAAAAAAATAAAAAAAGTTACTTCCAATTATCAGACTAAATAAATAAATACATACATAAATAAAAAGGTATAGCCTTCAACATTTTTTTGAATATGATATGTGATATAACATAAATATCAATATAATTATTAGAATTGATAGTTAAAAAAATAGCATTTGCAGTGTTTTAGCTCAACATGTTCAGAATTTTTGGTTTTGGTTGACATGAAAGAAATTTTACTGTTTGCAGCCTTGGTGTATCACGCTTGGTTAGGACGCTGTGAAAATTCATTCTGGTCTAAGATGGTCTTTTCAGAAAGATGTGTTGGAGTGAACACTTGCTGTGAACAGAAGTTTTGTGTGGTATTTTGACTTGTGTGTGTCACGCAGTTGTGTGAATTGTGTGCTGTGGTTGGCTGGGTGGCAGGTGATAAAGGCTGAGTGGACAGATAGGGGATGAAAGCCGTGCAGGTGTTTGGCTGTGAATGGACAGGGAACCTCTCCAGCCCCCTGGCATTTCTAATGAAACCAAAAGGATGCATGCGTGTCTGTGTGTGTGTTCACGTCTGGTCTTTGAAGCCACAGGACAAAGACTAACCTTTAACTCAAGGTAGCTTGCTGCTGAAGCTGGCCTCAGACTCTCTCTCTTACTGAAGTCACAGGGATCAGTGTTCTTCTGATCTGAAAGTGAAATAGCAGAGGTCAACAAAAGCTAATGTACAATATTTAATCAATACATGATGAAAACACTGGATTTAAAAAAAAAAAAAATCAATCTTGAAAAGGAAGTCAATTCACTTTGTCGCCATCTTGGTAACATATCCATGAAAGCTGATGGCAAGTGCTCATATAAAAAATAAATAAATAAATAAATAAAATAAAATAAAATAAAATAAAATAAAATAAAATAAAATTTTCCACATTGTTTTTTTTTTTTTTTTTTTTTTTTTTTATGGCTTGAGTCCTGCTTAACCTGTTTAACATAATGTGCAGAAACAGCTGAGAGCAACCATAAGATGTTCTTATGGCACAATCAATAGACTCAAATGCAAGCATTAAGAAATAACCCATAAAGCCACTGTCATTTCCTCCTGTTGATTTTCCAATCAGCTGGGTAATCTGACTCTCTCAGTGGGGAAGACGAGTTTGGTATCGACAGGTTGGTTTCACAGCTGACATCCTACATGTTCATTTGAGGGCTGCTTAAATTGTGTAATGTGCTGTGGAACTGGAATAAAGAGCAGTCAGAAATCTTCACACCACAGGTGCTCCCTGTCACGGGCATGGGCTAAAAATGCTGCCCATAGAGCAGGTGAACAAGGATGGAGTAACAACAAGAAGAGAGGCTCGAGAAGGGCTCTGGATAGGACACCAACCCAAAAAATAAATAAATAAATAAATAAAAATCCCAGTATGTCATTATTTACTCACCTTCATGTTGTTCCAAACATGATAAAAAAACAAACAAACAAAAACACTATAAATTCACCATAAAAAAGTGGTCTATAATAATTATGCATTATATTCTGAAGTTTTCTGTAGTTTCCTATAATTTTCTGAAGTCATACATATGATAAGAATTTGTAATGGTAGGACATTTTTTCCGCCTCTTTTTCTTTGGAATACAATGAATTAAGACATATTACTCTTTACTGTTTTTCACATACTACATATATAATAGGTAAGTCTGCATATTCAGAAACAGTTGCCAGGTTTTCATCAAAATTGCGAATTTCGCAATTGGAATATCACATAAAAGACTTTGACAGACTTTGCTCGGGTAATTAAGAATGTCCAAAGCAACATTTCAGATGCTGTGCAACGAGATTGATCTGCTGGCTAATCAGGTTATGCCGTCCCATCTTGCAAAGTCACATGACTTTTTTGATGCGCATGGAGAAATTTATTTGGCAAATACGTTTCCATCTCCCATTATTCGCATTAACCCTTTTCCACACAAGTCGAAAAACACCTCAAGTAAGCGTAAAAACTTTTTTTGCGAATTAATGGATTTTCTTTCGAAATTTGTTGTTTCCATCACTCGTTTCTGATGCGATACTTCAAAATGCGCTTTAAAACGGGATGAGGGAAACACAGCTAGTGACTGTAAATCATCCTCTCCACTGTAGTTCTCCAATGTCGTTTGTGAATCTATGTATTACAACTTCACGTTTTCTTATATATCTGTGAAAACAATACAGTCATTTGGTGTCAAATGACTCATGAACCTGCTGACCTGGTTTGCAGATGTGACTAAATGATTCGTTCATGAGTCAGACTTACACGGTTTTATGGTTAACTCACTCAATGACTCAATGATTTGGTTGCAGGGGATGTTTACTTAACAGCTCCCTGGAGGGAAAAAATATCAGTTAATAATGACTTCAGTAGTGAATAAATAATGAATTGGGGTTTGTTACTCATGCAAAGCTTTCATATGACCTTATAAGACTTGGAATCTGTTTATATAGATCACTTTTATGGTGCTTTTATTGTGTTCATAGCTGCAGTCACTATGTACTGCTGTTGTACTGAAATTTGCCATGTAACGATTCTTCAAAATTATCCTTTTGTGCTTCACAGAAAAAAATACGGAACAACAACAACAGTCTTTTCATTTTTGGATGAACTATTCCTTTAAAAAGGACACACAGAATTCTCCTGAAAGCAAACAGCAAACTCTTTTCAGAGCGCACACATTTGGCTAAAGCTATCTGAATACTAGGACGAATTGTGCTATTCAACCGGCAGCATGTGGCTGCCAAGCAGAGCAGATTGTTGAGGTGACTATTTAAAGTAATCATATGGACAAGCTCACACAGACTAGATCGTTTTGGTGTTTTTAATGTGAAAATGAAAAAGTGATTTGTCTTTGTCAGTGGAGAAGCCCAGATTATTGATAACATGGCGTGCACACAGCAGCAACAGCTATGAAAAAGAGAAAGCCATGGAGGGAGGGGGAACAAACCGAGTTCCTCATCCATATCCTCTTTCTCCTCAGAGGCTCTTTATCCAGGCTTTGATGCACAGATTAAAAGCTATTACTTCAGACTGACAGGTGTGGAAATGCAATGCATGGATAGACAATCACATATGGAAAAAAGAAAACAAAGCCCAACCTTTTATCAGGCGAATAAATAATAACTTTGCTGGCACTAGGACAAGAATGCCAAGATCTTCTGAATTATTTCTCTTGTATCACTATAAATGGGGGAATTCATGAAGAATGAAGCGTACCTGCTGTTACTGTTTACTTGTACACACTGTCTGCATAGTTTAAATGCAGACTCACGAAATAAATTATTTAAATCAGGTAACAGCGCAAACATGCATGCAAAATCAAGTGCTAGGTTGTGACGGATGCAGCAGATTACTATATTATTACTATATTGCAGCAGTATGCTGATTTGGCATACAGTATTTTACAGCATCATTCCTACATGATTAAGACACATTTGACGCTGCTGCTACGATCAAGAGGAATTGTATGCAAACATATATTTTAAATAAAGATTTTTAAATGCATAAACTACCATTCAATAAGTCCTTTATGCTCACATTGCATTTATTTGATCAGCATACAGAAAAAAACAGTAATACTATGATATATTATAATATAGTATAGTATATTATGATTTAAAATAACTTTATATTTCTAAATGCTATTCCAGTTTGTTCAGAAATCATTCTAATATCCTGATTTGTTGCTCAAGAAGCATTTCTTATTATTATCAACAGCTGTGCTGCTTAATACTTTTGTGCAAATCTTTGATGAATAGAATGTTCAAAAGAGCATTTATTTGAAATAGAATTTTTTGTAACATTATAAATGTATTTAATATTAGTTTTATTAAATTTGATGCATCCTTGCTAAATAAAAGTTTCAATATTTTAATACTTTTAACCACTAACCTCTATTCTTTTAACACTTTTAACCTAACTTTTAACCTTATTTATTTAAAAAGGACCCTCTATCAATAGCATTTTCTGTTCTTCTTTTATTCTATCTACTTGTTTTCTTTTTATTTAAAAAAAAAAAAAAAAAAACTTGCTACGTGTACTGCGATAGACTAACCGAGACTTGACACAGCACTTACATATTATTGCTCTTTTGTTGGTTTTGATTGTTTCTATTGTCCTCATTTGTAAAGTCGCTTTGGATAAAAGCATCTGCTAAATTACTAAATGTAAATATTTTTCCAAACAACAAAACACTTACATCAAACTTTTGAACCAAATAATAAAATAACAATGTTAATAAAACATAATTTGCACAGGGAAATTCTGTTTAGGAAGTCTAAAGGAAGTTTGTTTGCAATGAAAAGACTGACAATGAGTTTATTTACATACACGTTCCTACATAATCTCTGTTTAAGAACCCAGGAAGGTCACGCAAATCTCTTAAAGGGTGTTTTATTGGGGAAAACTCATAAACTGTTTAGTGAATTTGTCTTTGCATTTTGGAAATTTGCCAACAATGGTGGAAAATTTATGTAAACGCGCTTGCAATAAAATAAAATTATATGTAATTTGTATGTATATGTATATGTAAACTGCTTTAGATAAATCAACTTGAGTATCAATATATAATTAGAAGATGAAGTGTTTCTGAACACCGCTGATGTTGACCCATGCTTTGCAGTGTGCTTTCGGTATCACTTGTCCCTGTTGCCCGGCTGTGGTCGTGTTCCAGCTTTGAGTCCATTAGAGTTGCTTTGAAACTACTTATGTGAGGTCTGAACCGCTGCCAGAACGAACAGCTGCTTCGGCGTGTAAATCATCCTGTATAATGCAGAGGCTGTAAGCATGAGAATGCCCAGCATCCCTGCCCACCAATCAATGAAGCGCCAGCAATCTGACAGTTCCTACCGACAAGCTCTCGAAACAAACGACATGAGTGGCACAATGATGGTCCCTGATGCCCGTTTGTCTGCCGTCTACCTCACCAGTTAATTAGTTTCAGATGTTTTTTTTTTTTTTATGTTTGTGGCTGTGAAAGAATGACTTGTCATTCAACATCCCTGTCTCTTACAGTTTCCTTTCATGACTGGCTTCTCTCTTCATCCCTCATTCTCTTTCATTCCTTCAGTTCTGCGCTACATCATTGTTTCTGTTTGGGAAGCTGCCGTGTCCTCGTTATGTTCTTTGCAGTTCTTGCCGAAAACAGGGTCACATTAAAATGAGAATGAAATGCCAATGTTAACTTTGGCAACACATTGCTAAATGGTTTCAGTCAGCCTTTTGTTTAATTTTACTCACATTTTAGTATTTTAAAGTTTTCTTTTCAAAAATTATCCCATTAAAAAAATTTCACATTGATGATCAAAGTTTAATTTTGTGAGCCGTTTCATCATCAGAACATTTCATGTCCCACAATCTGCAGTGTCACATTAATGCTAATGATACCTTAAGCCTTTTTTAATAGTGACCAACATACTTTGTAAATTCAAAATGTTAAACATAATATTAACCACATTTTGACTAACAATATATGACTTGGTTATAAAATATTGCTCATACTTAGGATTAAAGGTGCAGTCACACTAGCAAATTTTGGCTAAATTTCAGGGCCAAGAATGGTTCATGATGGTACAGGATTAGAAAAATAGGCAGAATTTCATGAAAATAACATAGAAATCACATACTGTCATAATTGTGTTTATTAGCTTCATGTTTCATCAGAAAAAAAAAAAAAAAAATTTCTGGGTTTCTTCTGTTTAGAACTGAACGTGGAAGTGTAATGCACGTTCGTCATCAGAGACAGAGCAGGTTATGAATGCGTAATATGATTTACATACGAGCAGCGAATGAGCTTCCTCTGAGTCAGAACAGCGATTGCGGAAGAGAAAACACAGGCATACACCACTGGAAGCAGCTATTGCTCATCAGTAAATTAGTGGA